>JAYJMH010086970.1:0-31911 GCA_036873815.1 Phacellophora camtschatica | reverse complement strand
ATCATGAGAGTGTCATTTCAATTTGAATATACATTCGTTATATTAGGATATTAATGTTATATTCGTTATATTATTTCTAATAATAGGTTGCAGTGTTTGATTTAACCGTATGCTCATGTAAAGATCCTCCCTACAAGCAGAAATTATGGAGCAGTGTTTAGGGCGTGGTCAAAAAAGAACTGGGTGTGGTCAAAGTGCCCTTCAAACCTTGTGCCCCCCCACTATTCAAATGCTTCCTACGTCTCTAATTAAGCAAACACATGAAAATAAAGAAGCTTCAAATGTAGGAAGTTGGTTCCACGCAGGTGATATACATATACATACCGGGCCGTGTGTCCTGAAAAAATATCGCTGCTTTATTAAAAATACTAAGAAAAGTACAACACTATGCAGTCAAGGCGTTGCAAATTACCATTCTAGAAACATTAACTTAAATTTGCTGAAAAAATTGTATTAGAAGCAACTCTTCAGGAAAGATGATATTAATATTTTCATGACAAGTGTCTGTTTTAACCCAACAAAGCTTTGAAATTTTGTAGATGACTCTGGTTTTTTGCTCTGACCAAATTTCGACCTTTCGACTTCCAATTTATATGAGCTTCTTATATGAATATCCTTATATGAACTTCCAACTTGTATGAATATCCAACTTATTTGAGCTATTTTGTCTTTCTAAATAAACTGTGCTTTCTTTTCTTGAGAAAAACACGTGATGTCAGAATCAAATACAAGTTTTCGTTAACATTCATCTTATGTTTCAGCTTAAAGCATTTCTAATGCTCAACTTGTCTTCACGCGCTAAGAAGGGTCAAAACCTCTTTATTTGGTCAAATTTTTAGGGCTTCTGGAATTCCTTGTTAATGATATATAGAATGTACAGGGTGTGATTGTGTGACCCTGACATTATACCTGACAGAAGATCCTCTTCGGAGTTGCGGGAAAGGTCTGTCCTGAAAAAACAATTCAGGAAAAGAATATTGTCAAAGGAAATTTTTGAAACTCAAAACAATTGTAAATCTATTTAAGCTAGGGGTAGAATAAAGGGTTTCATTGCGTTCTGGGAGAGCACAACATTTGTGTAAAAATATCATCACGTACATTACTCTGTATTTTCCTTTCGACTTTCCATTTGGGTAAGAGTATTTTGAGTTGTGGTAATCAACAAGAGCCCAAAAAACCTATCTCCGTTTGCAGGGTTGTAGCTCAAAATCCGCGAGGCTTACGATTTTATATTTTACCCAACACGATGTCTGAGGGGCAAACTTAGAGTTTGGGATATCACCGAGTCATCTGAAATCAAGTTTACATGTCCAAAACTTGAAATTAAAATAGCCCTCATCTGTAAGATTTAAAGGAACGCCATTCATTTACATTGAGTCCACGTTTTGACATTAAAACAATCTGCTTCCTTCTACATCGTCTTGGGGATTTTGATCAGTGAATCTTTTGAAATTTTAAACTCCGAAAGCGCTATTAAAGCAAGCAGGTTGTTTGACTGTCAAAACATAGACAGAAAATAAATGCTGTTTTTTTTATTAGTTTGATAGCTCACAAATTATGGCAATTTTAATTTCCAGTTTTGGAGAAGTAAATGTGGTAGCAGATGCCTGGATGATATCCCAAACTATAAGTTTGCCCTAACGTACCTAATTTTATGCACAAATTGCAGTAAAAAATTAAAGGTATGACGACACTTGGAAAGATGAGTTTGGAAGGTATTATTGGAAACATTTTCGAAAGAAAAATTGATTGGTTCAAGTAAACATTTTCATTAACGTATTTAAAACATACACACAAAGTATGCTATTAATTTGATAACTTACAATTTCGTAGAAGACGCACCTAAAATGGAAATCAGCAATAATTATTAGTTTAGATGATTATGGTGATTTGAGTGATTTGTTGATTATGGTGATTTTTAATTAAGATTAAAAAAAAAAAATCATTAAATAAAATAAAATAGAAAATGAATTATTTTAAGTGTGATACTGTAGACATAAGATATTTTATGAGCAAAAAGAGGCCAGATTTTATGTAAATGTCATTCAATTTACAGGGGGTTACAGGAAGCATACCAACTTAGCTCAAGAAATAAACAATAAAATCTTTGACGTGAATGAACACTCCACCTTTTCGAGATGCCATACCGGAAATTTATCAAATTTCGGGATACAGTATAACTCTAACCATAAAGAGACCAAAAGAACTTGCTCGAGATAACAAATGTTCGACTTCTTGAAGGTCGCATGGGACAATGGAAATTTCTCGAATTATTGCCAGTTCGAGTTAAGCGAGTTTGAGTTATCGAGGCTCTACTGTATTGCATTATTTATTCCTGATTTAGATTTTTCATGCAAAGTTTAGTCTGAGAATCACTTTTACCAACCTACCTTTTTATCGTAATGATATAAAAGCTTTCACTGTGAAAATGATGCTAGGACAAAATCTTTACCTAAAAAAAATATTGCGGTCAAATCCCTCATAAACTTTAAACATTTGTGTTGCTGTCACTTTAAATAAAAATAACAGAAATCCAAAAATTGATTCTTTGACTAAAATTCATATACGGAATCTAATTCAAGAATAAAAAGTGCAATATCTCAAATTTTGATAAATTTCTATTATGGCAGCTTTTTCCCAAAAAGGTGGATTCTGTATGTATTTATCCCTTCCCCCGGAATATGACATTTTACGTTGCTTAGCAATGGACTATATGGCCCTTCCAACGATGTGGTACTCACTTCAGTGATCCAGTTGAGTCACGTATGAGAAATCTTTTTGAACATTGCCCAGGCAACACAGCTACTGTTGAATCGAGAATACCTGAAATTGTAATAATTTAAAAAACCACAGCAATGAAATTCTATTAACTTCAGGCTCGCATTTTCAACGGAGGTGTCCTATTTTACGGAAATAGGCGATTTTTTGCACGGTGAAGAGGAATGGACATAACCCTGATTGGTATTCCATATATTGCATAACTATAAAGATACCTATTTTATATAACGTTGAAATTATACCCAATCATATAACTTTATTGACTATACCTTTTCGTTTTGACATCTTGGTGATACCCTTTTTATTTACTCTTATTGTGTTGTTATGTAACTTTTTTATACCCGTTTTATATTGGAACATGCGCCTTTGAGATTAGTCCGTTTGATATATTCTATGAAACGGAGCCCTAGAAATCTGGATACACGGAGCCTATAATATCTTTTACATGTCGCTCTTATAATGATTTTGTACATAGTCATATATTTAAATTTTATAACCGAATTGGATTCTTGGAGATTTATGAGCCTGAGCTATTATAAGTTAGAAATTTCTTGGAGTAATTCTCAGAGCTGAGCTATTATAAGTTAGAAATTTCAAACCTCATTCAAGAGGGTTCGTCTTAGAGTTTTGAAAATCACAACACAAGAAAAACGGTAATCAAAGATAAAATGGCCCGGAAAACGGAAAACTAAGGCAAGCATAGATACGGAAATTAACAATTTAATTTTGCGGAATACGGAAACTCTTAACCAATGCCACGGAAAATATCAGAATTATGTCTAGGAAAACATTGAAACGGTCATATTTAAGTTTTATAATGAAAACATATAATGATTCAATGGTTCCCCGTAATCACCCCTCGTGACGTCGTCCAACAAGTCCCCCGTCTTCAGCTCTTCTCATCCAATCAAGTTTTAATATTTTTGTTTCTGTTTGAATTCAATAAAAGATACTTCAACTTAAAATTTTATACTTTGGCCTGCAAAATCAACCGAATGATAATCGCTGAGTTATTATGCCCAGTAATATTTGGAATTTTGGGTTTCCTCGAAACCACATGTTTGGTCTTGTCAATGTATTACTGTTACTGAAATTGGTTTTATATGGAAAAAGGGCCTTAAGACTAATAATTAGACAGTATTTATCAATGATTGGCAACACACAACGATACAGTAAAATTTAATTGCTGATTGAAGGCAATGACACATAAGAAATATCTAAAAGGCTGACTTAGTGCAGGAGGATATCTTATTAAGTTACACTGAATATTTTGTTATTGAATAAATTATCTACTTTCCTTTGTGCCACCTTTGTGGTGGCTGATTCAAAATGTGACACATTGATGTTCACCTTATAAAAATTCAATGAATAAACAATTTAGCGTATGACGACGTATGATAAACAAGCGATCACAATATTATATAAATACAAAATCCCATTAGAAAACACAAACTAAAATGTTTTCTAGGGCGATTTTGTATTTATATATTATTATGATTGCTTACATATTCAGCTCAAAGTTTACAAAATATATTCAGAACTTTATCTGTAATGGTCACACGATTATGACAATTTTCAGTATCAAATCCTTTGGTTTTGCAGAAACACAACATTCGTACTTTAATTTAGTGTAACTTAGCGATTATTTAATCAATTTTCCCAAGCAAGGTATCAAACTTTAAGCTAACGCCTCGTCTTTCTACTGAAATTCGAATCGCTCGAAGATCAAAATACAGTTTGGTGGTACCGTTCTGCAAGAGCAGTATAGGCCAAAAATACTCATCAAACATGTGCCCAAAATTATGGAACGAATTACCACCTGAAATCAAAACTGAAAGTAGCATCAATTCCTTCAAACATAAAATAAAAAGCTGCTACATGCAAAATTTATCAAAGAATAAAGATATGCTTGTTTGAATAAATTTAATTTGTTCGCCGTGATTCTTTCTTTTTGTCAGGTTTAAATATAAAAATACACACCTCTGAAAGGGACCATCGCGGAGTCAACCTCGATCTTTTTGATGTTATCTCTGCCACTCTAGTTAGGGATATGTTATATGTTTTTAACCGATTCTGTATTTTACTGATTTGTAAATATTTTTATTGTAGATTTAAATTGTAAATATTATACTGTAATTTTTAAACTCCCTTGTAAATTTAGTGGCAAAATTATACTTACTTACTTATAACACCCAGGTAGAAACAATACTATCAAGAATTATGCTCCGCTATGGCAGCTTTTCAAACTTGTGGCCTTTTTTGGGACATTTTGGAGTAAAAAGGATTTTGGAGTAAAAAGTATAACCATGAAACAGTAAAAAATGTAATTATGAAACAGAAAAACTTCAAAAAATATTTGTTCTGCCAATTCGTTTTCGTTTATTCATTTCCGTGACTTGTTGTTCGTGGCCAAAGCTTACCATAAATTTCATACAAAGCCAGCATCATTTCCCTGTGTCCAATCATATCCTTCACGTCATTTATTGTCACGGTCAACATTCTTGGAACAGTCGGCCGTTCTTTATCTGCAGGCTTGTGCAAATTTTGTGTTTGATTATTCGTGGATGTGAATGCTACTGAATTGCCATTCTGTTTATTCTGCAATCAGGAGAACATATTTTCAGTAAAATTTATAGTCTTATTCGAAAATGATTTCGTAGCAGTTAATTAAGTGTGATACCTGCAATAGCTGAAATTTCATAATTCAGGCTGATGCCCCCAGGTACTTCTTATATTTTCACAGTAAATCAATGTTTAGCGTTAATGAAAAATATGTTGTCTGCGTGTTGTACCATATATATAATAATAAATTATTGCTTTTAATAAAAATTTTAGTACCAATATATAATAAAAAATTAAAACATGACGTGTCGGGCATGACCCGTTATCAATTGGTGAAAAAATAATTTGAAAATCGTTACAGATTGAAAAATAGAATTTGGCGTACGATATCCCAAAAATTGTTTCAAACCTCATTCAATTGTTTCACAAGAAGGCTCGCCTTGCTAAAATTGTACTGATTTTAGAATTTAATTTCGTTTCTGCCTGCCTCCAACTCCAGCGATTAATTCTTAAATTTTCGTTTTCTGTACAAAGATGTTTTCATAGAAACCACTCAGCATACTTATACCATCCGCATAGATACAAAAATATACATCTTATTGAAAAAAATTATCCATGCCTTTAAAACCTGAAAATTTACTCAAAATAAACAAAAGGGTCTGGGGCTTAGTTTGTTATCATGGTAACACATTTAGCACAACAGAATTGTATCATTTCATTGTCAGTATTGTTCAACTAAATTTTAAATCTTTCTGCCAATTACTTCAGGAGATATGACACATTTTCTGTTTTGGTCAATGCACAAGTTCCTGGTGTGACGTCATCAATTTGAATATTTGCATAAATATAACAAGAAAACTAAAAGAAATAACAATGTTCTGTAAACGCCACTCCTAATATTTTTTAAAGCTCTTTTAATGTAGACAAACTCCTAAAAATGTTTATTGGCACTTTAAAGTTTTGAGACTTTTTAAATTCCCAAAATGGCAAACTAGCTTTTTCTAACATCGCATTTCTTCGTAAACTAAGTTCACTAAAATTCTTGGATATCTTTTTGCTGTCGTTCATGTTATTATTTTTTGCATATTTTATTTTTGTTTAGTATAATTTAGTTTGCGGCCATGCCTGATCATTTAATAAAGCACATGTACATCACGATGATGGTGACTTATAATTGAAAATGTCATGATCTTTAACGAGTTGAACACGTGTTTAAAAAATTTGAGCTGCTCAAACAAGCAAATAATATGTTTGAAAATCTAATTCTGAAATGTTTTTTAATACATTGCGTGGTTGGGCGGTAATTAACTACAGCTGCATAGCACATCTTTCAACATGTTTTTTCTCATTTTACAACAAAACACAACTTCGCTCAAAAGTTTCATAATTTTCAAACTGTTTAACTAGATGAAAAACCACCTTGGTCTTGGTCATTACCTTTCTTTTCGGTTTAGACTTTCTCCAAATTCTATTTCGTCTCTAATCCGAGTTGAGCATTTTGTGTGTTTTGTTATCCGACCTTCATCGCTCAATACGGATTATTGAAGAAATAGACATGGAGCAAGTCTGCTGACGATTTGAGAAAACGTTAAAATCCATATTTTTATCACTATTCATATTTCTGCTGGTTTGAGGTCCTGTTCACATTGATGCTCCTTTTTTATACCATATTGAAAAAATAAAAAAGATTGAATGAAAACTCTATGCCGTTCATACTGGTAAACTAGTTTCGTGAAAACGATGCTAAAGCATAATACGTGGTCGATTTAAGGTAGCATCGGCTATTGCTAGCATTTTCTTGCTAGCATTTTCTTTACTTGCCACTAATCTTTTTTTCTAAATCTTAGGAATATTTAAGTAAAATCAAAGACGATGTAAGCTGCGGGGAGAAGACTCGTTTAAAGTCAAACATTTTCAAAAGCTTGAGGTTTTATGTTCTCGATAAAAAAACGATCCATTTTCAAATTGTTCCGTTTTCAAGATCCGTCTTTGAATGGTTCCGTTTCCGACATGTGAACAGAGTCCCAGTTACCATTACCTGCACGAAAATTGTTTCGTCCTTTTTCACTTTCTTGTTATCGATGCTCACATTTTTAACATTGTCATTTTGTCTTCCGTGAATGTTTCTAAAATTAAAGTTTTAAACTTGAGAAGGAAGAAAAAATGTTACACTATTCGATTGAATTTTTTTTGTTTCATTAGCAGAAAAAGGAGTATTTGCGTTACTAAAAGTTTTAAAAATCATTTAAAATTTAACAATCACAATCAATTTAACATTGTTTTTTCTGAAGAGTTGACTAAATTTTACCAATTGAGGTTTAGATAGGTAGCTAGTCTGTCATATCAGACCAGAGTCAACTCACCCTTTACCGCTTATTTCTCGATAAATTCGCAGAATCTGAACAAAAATGGATTATTTTGAGTCAGGCAAGACTGTTTGTGCCTATTTATCTCAAATTTATCTTTCCATAAGTGCTGTGAAAGATTTTATTTTATGTTTTATGCGAAGGCAGTTACGGGCGATTGGTAGCGATCGATGGCGATGATGGGTGAGAGGACTCTAGATAGCTTACTTTGATAGAATAAAATGTTTTTATGAGGGTCAAGATATCTTGACTATACGATATAGGCCTATACCTTGGGTGAATTTGAAGTTGCACATTTTGGGTTTTTCTTTGTGTAAAGGTTGAGGTTTGTTTATTTTCCTTACTGGGACATTTCAAGTCTTTTAATGGTGGCCTTGCAAAATTTCCGTACGTGGATTTGTGTTCAATTGTTTTCGAATTTCCGAATGATATGTCTGCATCCAAGATGTCGTCGTTATCAAATTCTTGAAAGTCGATGCTTGTTTCAGAATGAAAGTTTTGCTTTTTAGACTTTGCAACAAAATTCTGTCCAAAGATTTCTTGTTGTTTTAATGAAGAACAGGAACTATTTTGGTCTTTGTCTTGAGATGGCTCTGCGTAAATTGCTTGCCTGTGTCTTTTTCGTCTTCCGAAAATAGGAACCATTGGCCAGTTGTTGGCATTTCCTGACATAGAAAGAATGATTAAAAGTAAATAATGAAATGTTTTATATTCATCTGCTGGCCCTTGTGCTTAGTCAAGACTAGACAAGCCTAGTTGTTTACAAAAATGTCGCGTCTGTACAGGTTTGAATCAAACATCTACGCAACATTCATTGAGGCTTCTTTCATTTATTTAAGGCTTCTTTCTTTTTATCTGCTGCGCCTCCAGACCCCCACATTTCAAAGGTAAAGTCTTTAATTAATCTTTTAAGCAGTTAGCGAAACAAAATATGCCGAAAAATGAAAACAAATCAACCGATAAGCTGGTCCGTTAAACTGCAGCAACAGCCAACACCAGTTTATTCGCAGCAAAATGATTATACAGAAAAAAAAATACGAGGATTTTTGCTCCAAATGTCTCAAATTTGTATGTTTCTTATAAAAACTCTTGAAAGCGTGTTGTTTTGATAGGCCTAATTGTTTTGCCGAATGAAGTCCTTCCAAAGAGAATTTAAAAGGTTAATGTAATAAAAAGAGTAAAGATGGTAGACTAGTTTGATAGGTATACTATAGGTTTGATAGATAGTAGGCTGTTTGATGATGATTGCATTTTAGCATGAAACTTAATAAAGTCACACAGCATAAAAACTTGTTTTCTGGTCTCAACTTCTTCGCATGATAACAATATTAGACTAGAACTTACCAGTTTGGCCCCGGTTCATCATTGATGACTTTTTTCAAAATTTAATTTTGATAGGAGCTTATTTAGAAAATATTTGCATCTCTCACGCTCAATTAAATAAATATACCAACTGTGAGGTTAGCAGAGCAGAGGACAAATATCTACACATGCTGACGACAGGGGTTTTTACCAAATTCCCGCCAAAATTGCAAGTTCGATCCAGACCTCCAAACATTTTTGAATAGTTGTGGTGTTTCGCTAAACTCTCTCACAAATGTCAGGAATTTTGATTTGAGCTAACCAAATATTTTGGAAAAATGAACAATAAATGAGAAACTGGCCTACAACTGGAAAAACAGAATGTTTTAAATAATGACTGCATCCTGCATTGAGAATTCAATAGATAGATCATAGATTGATAATATTATGTTCGCAAACCAAACTTGATCAATGTACTGACGAATTTACATTTATATACACATACATTATCATTCCCACTAAATATTTTGATATTTTTGAAGTTTACAGAATATTCGCAACCAATTTTGTGATTTTTCAGTTAAGAAATTCAAACACCGGAAATTCATAAAATAAAAAACTGCTTAGCCTAAGCTGAAAAATCAAGGCTCTTACATACGCGTGTTTAATGAAGTAATAAAATCATCCAGAAAATCAAAAATGCCTCGGGCATGAACCTACCGGGGGCTTGCGATCCCCCAAAAACAAGTGGAAGGGCAACGACCTGGCGGTCGTCTGACTTTGGCAGCTGAATTGATGGCTCCCTTTTTTTTTAGCCTATAAGAAATAAAAGTTAACCCCCCTATAAGGAGTAGAGGTTAATCTTCAATAACCATCAGGATTAGGCCAGCAAAACGTTAAGCAACTTCAGAGTAATAGAGTATCATCAACCTGCTTGAGTGGTGATCTTTGCACTGCTTTGCAGGGGTGGCGCCAGGATTTTCCGACGAAGGGGCTGGCACTTCCGATAAGGGGGCTTGAGGCCGGTAAGCTAGCCGAAAATGGGGCTCCTGTGCAATCCCGCCGGGCAATTATTTGCGACCACGTCCTAAGATTGGCTTAAAACATAGCACAACGTAAGCACAACGACAAATTTGATTCGATATTCGATATTGGATAACCTCGATTCGAATTTCAAGATTTTTTTGGCTCCGACAAATTTTTATATTTCTCCGACGGGGGCTGACCTCCTCCGACTGGGGGCTGTAGCCCCCCTAGCCCCTATCTAGTGCCATCACTGCTACTTTTTAGTCGAGAAAAATCTAACCTTCTCTACACAGAAACCGCGGAAGCTTTATAATTCTCATTAACGATCGTTTTTGCTTAAAAACGTCCTTAAATTTTGCTGGTGTATATTTAATCACCGGATCACCGTCATTTCAATTCATTTCTAACGCCAATTTTAATGTGTATTACTTTTTTGATATGTACAATTTTGGATACACTCTTATTTTATAAGAATTCGAAGTTGAAATTTTTTTGGTATCTCAGAAATAACTTACGTTAAGTACAAAAACGTATGCATGCGTTGTGCTCTAGCCCTGAAAAACACTTGAAATATGTTTTTGAGAAGGGTGGGGTTGAGGGCAGCAAGTTTGTAAAAATAATACAAGTAAGTGTAAGAACTTTCAACAAAACAAACCGGCTAGACCGGTTAGGTTATGTTATAATCAATGTGGTAAAAACTACATACTGGTTTAAAATTGTTACTCCCTGTTAAATATTTGTAGATATTTTGGTTTTGATAATAAATTAATTTATGGTCAGACATCTTTCAAAAGTTTTAATTCTTTTGCCAAAATCAGACTTTTTCAAGTTTTTTGAATGAATGATGTACAATGTTGATTCTTGCTGGTATGGTGGACAATTGCGTGGGATATTTTGTGATTGATGCGAAATGCGAAGGAGTGGGTATTGGCAGATGGCAAAGCAAAGGAAGAAAATAATTTTATAGATGTCATGGCTGGTCAGAATCAGCACAGACAACAGGCTATTGTTCAGCTTGTTGGTTGGTTGTTGGTTGGGGGAGGTGGGTGGTGAATCATTCTCAACTAAAGCATGACATATTATATGTTTTCAATTCTATGCGGCTTCAAATTGTTGGTAAAAATTGAAGTCGGCATTTAGCACTACTTTTGATGGATCCAGAAAAAATTCAATAATATCGAACACAAAAGTTCACATGATGAGGTGTTTGGAGAAATTCTTCAAAGAACTTGGTTATCATCTTGAGTGGCTGTTTAAATGATTTTTACCGGAAGTGAAGAACATCGCAGCTAACAGAAGAGAAGGAAGAAGAGAGACGGCGAAGAAAGAAGTGGGCCTAAAATCAATCAAACATGGCTTTAATTTTTCAAAACTTTTCTTTGTTTCTCTTCGGATTTTTACAAATACAATGCGTTTTATCGATACTGGAATTTAAGCATCATAATCAGGAAGAAATGGTAAGATACATGAAAGACATTTCAAAGCGATGCCCTCAGATAACAAGACTTTATGACATTGGAAGTTCAGTTCAGGGTACAAAATTGGTGGCAATGGAAATGAGCGATAATCCTGGCAAGCACGAGTTATTAGAGCCTGAATTCAAATACATAGGAAATATGCATGGTAATGAAGTGGTAGGACGTGAAATGCTGCTGCTCTTACTTGAGTATTTTTGTCAAGAGTACAATTATGGTAATAAAACAATTCAAAAGCTGATAAACAACACACGCATTCATATCCTGCCAACTATGAATCCTGATGGTTACCAAATTTCAAGAGAAAGGGACTGTGATAGTATCACTGGGAGAGCCAATAGTCACCATGTCGATCTCAATCGGTAATAAGCCACTTAAAATTTTACTTTTGAATTTTCATTACTATCTAGTTGTTTGTGTTTTCATAATATATTTATTGCTTATATGCTTATTCATTTATTGTTTATACTTAGTTATTTTATGATTATTTACTTAAAATATAACATCGAAACAAGAAGAAGAGAGCACTAGCCTCCAGAATCTAGAAATTGCCAGTTTTGCAATAATGAAAATGAAATAGAAAAAAACTGCATTTTTCAACAACGTACGTGTAGCCAAACAACAATCTTTCACCAAAGCTAAAGTTTGTCTATCATATTGAGCAAGAACTTGCAAGTTCTTTCATGAAAAGTTCATTAGAGTTGAGGCTCTCTCTGGTTTCATCCTTCATCACCTCTTAAACTGTCTGATTACTTGGTGTTATAATAACTTTGTTTCCATAAAGAAATTACGTATTTTATATACTTATTTAATTTGCTCACATGAACATTTGTTTTGTTATTAGTTCTTGTACCTTAGTTTAGTTTAATTTAGTTTACTTTATTACGACAGTGCTCCTATGTAGTAGTGTAGCATGTCAGTATTATTAGAATGAAAATGAAAAGATGGAATGCTTTAGGTTTGGAATATCATAAGATATAGATTGTAAAATTCATATTTTTGGCATTTCAGCAAAAAGTTTAAGTTTGTGTTTTTTGGTTATTTGATTTAGAAAAGCTTTGGAGTGAGCATAGAACCTCCATTCATGAAGTGAGAATATTGATATATGAGAAACAGACACCTGGATTATGCAAAATGAATTCAATGACAGGAATCTTGTAACTATGACAGTGTCAGATGTAAAGTTTAATTTACATAATTTGTAATGGTTGTCACCCCTACCCTAATGGAAGAAACTGAATATCAAGAATTGAGTCATATGGAGAAGGAATTTTTTGCTCTGAATCCAGTTTTCCTGTTCAATTGTTTCAACATTGTAAATAATAGTTTAAGATTAAATTGAACCCTTTCAGGTGTTTCCCATTCTCTTAAATGAACTTTTAGCCTTGGTTGTCTGTGGTAAGCCACAATACATGGTTATAGACTGGCCTTACTTTCGGGTGAGGCTGAGAAGGTTATGAGTCAGCCTGACACTATCAAGCACCAAAATTTGTGAGATTTGCCCATTTCTCAGGTTGCTTAATTTACATTAAATTTTTTGAATGTGACACCAAGCAATGCTGTTTGAATATTTGTGGTGTTTTTTCAATTTCTGATATTAAGTTTATGCTCTATGATGGTCTTGCATGATGAGCTAAGAGAAAGGTTAATCTTTATGTAATACTAGCAGGATTAGCCCAACAAAAGACTTTACTTTTTCCCAACAAAATGACCACAGCATGAAAGTTCCACAATCTTCTCAAGGATTGTTGTTGCTTAAAATCATCTCAGTGCTTATTATATATAGAAAAACATTAATTCATGTAATTATTGTATGGTTCAGTTAAATTTATGAGCATGCTTGCATTGAGTTGAAAATTACATCACTTTTCTCGTTGTTTATTTTTGGGATCAAACTTTTCTGTATTTTTGTCAAAGATGGTTGTTTGTGTGACACATGATAGGTAAAATATTTAGTGCATAACAGAAGTTTTTGTTTTGACATTTTTAAATCCTTATTTTTGTTATTTAGCATATGTTTAAAAAATATTTTCAGTGACATTTGAATGTGAAAATATTGACTTCAGTTGGTTTTTGGTGTTTCTAGGCCAACAGGTGTTTCTACTATTTAGGGAATAAATTTTTATTTTTGTAATCTTTGTTGGATATTTTTAAGGATTTAAACATAACAGGAACTTTTAAGTGCTTGTAAAACTTTTCCGGAATTGAGATATGGAATGTATTCTTGGATTTTTTTTTAATGTCTTTATTTATAGCAATAGTTACTAAGCAAATTAAACCCAACTTTGGCTTTGAATCGTATGGGCTTTGAATTGATTATTGTATTTGTTTGATTGTTAGACTTGTATTAGTCTTGACTTTCTCCTTTTACTATTTGATTGTTGATTACCAAATAGGTACAGGTGGTGCAGGCTTGTTGGATGTTTAATAATATGAGGCACTGAATGAATGAAACTTAAGTAAGGATAGCAGATTTTAATTTTGTTTCTGGTTGCTAATGTTATTATGTTTGCACAGTGGTTGAATTGAAATTTCAAAATATTAGAAATGGCAGCTGTTTAAATAATTGAAATTGGATGAGATTTGTTGAAAAACTCAATCATAAATGTTTAGGTTGAATATCTGATTGGCATACTGAAATGAAGCTTCTGTAAATGCTTTAGTCCCATAAGATTCTAGACCACCTAAAATATGTTTGATGAGAAAAGTTTTAAGTTCTGTCCATTTACTCAAACATTTTGAAAATTGCTTTTGAAGCAGAAAGCTTGTCTGTTTGGCCACACAGTAGGCAGTTTCTCAACAATTAGATTTTGATAGTTGTGAATGTTGTAAACCAACTATGGTGTAAGAAACGAAAAGGTTATTTAATTAAACATTTTCTAATGACCAATCACTGTTTATAATATAAGACATTAGAAATAAGGTATGTGGTTGCCACATGGATGTTTGTGTCATGATTTTTTTTTTATTACAACTATTCCGCCATATTTGTTTAGTTCAGACTTTGGTGGTGCATGAAGAGTATAGTGAAACAAAGAAATCGTGCAGCAAGTCCAAGGAAGAGACATCTGTCAATAATAATTTATTAAAAGTAATTCATAAACTAGCATTTTTTGAAAACTAACCAACCAATAGCATGTCGCTGCACTGAAGGTTATGCATAATTTATTCCTGGGTTGACCATAAAGACGAATTAGTTTATCGATTTGAACTCTTTTTTATAAGGATTATTTGTTGCTTATTGAAACCAAGTTGACCAAGACTTGCATCTGCAGTTGTACATTTTATAAATGTATTGAGAGCTCACCTACTTATAAAGTAAATACCAGGATAAGCTCTGACTCATTGTGGTGCAGTAAAAATTCGCCAATAAGAAACTGACTTATAAGAAACCACAGGCTGGTTTTTGGCGAAAATTTTAAAATTATTTTTGAAAATTTATTAAAAGTGTTAATTTAATTAACAGAAATCATTTCAGACAATAGAGGGGCATCGCTATGCCTTTTCTATCATATTATTGGCAGCATACATCTGTCGAACTCCAAGAAACTGGACAGGCAGAGTTTCAAAAACCTGTTTCTTAGCTAGAACTCTCGAGGAGAATAAAAAATATATTCGAGACAGCGAGTGTTCGAGATAACCTAAACTAAATCAACACTAAAATCTCTCAAGGGACATAGTACGAAACAGTAGAGTTTGGGTAAAAGTTCACTCTGTGGGGATTCGATTAAAAACATGGTTTCGTGCACCGAACTCTCAAGGAGAATAAGAATTTTCTTGAGACACCGTATTGAAATTTTGGTATAGGTATGTGCCGCCGATAAGGATGGGTTTTGAAGGCAGTAAATCCCCTAAACCTGGGTAGGAATTTTAGCAAAAATGCTTGAATGTTGAGTTGCTTATTAAAAATTGTCCTTAATCTTGGGTGATTTGGAATAAAATAGTATATTTTTGTTGGGTATACACGTAAAAATCCGAACATTAAAGAGCGTGTTTTCGAGATAAGCGTAAACGAAGTCAACACGGAAAGCAGTTTGAGTTAACCGGGAGCTCAAGTTTAAAGTAAGTTCGAGAAATTCAGATGAGTTCTTTTCTGTTTGTTTGTTATTTTGTTAGTTGTTTGTTATTTTTTTATTTGATTGATAAGTTTCTATGTTATTGAAAATAAATGAGTTGTAGGATGCATTAAATGATCATTTGATAGCTGTTTCTGTATCGTGCTTAGACAATTGAGTTGAATTGCGGCAGGTGCTTCTTTTTCCGTTCATTCTCTTTGCTTGCACACAGTCCCTTGTTCTTAGTATCCTGTGTTTAACTGATAAACCTGCAAATGACCTACACTATGTTGATTCTCATTTAAAACTTCCAATGCAATTTGCAATGTGTTTTGATCTTTTTGATAAATGTAATACGTTATTAATTTTGTTTTTCGCTCGTATCGTTCGAAATACGTGAATTCAATAACACTATTTAATGCTCAATTTGCCAAATTCTGGCTGAACATAGTCTGTTATCATAATTAGCTCGCACACCTTCAACCGGTGACAAGTTGAGCGGAGACTGTTCCCACCTGAAGGTCACTGATATAGATCAGAAAGTTACGATCAAAACCCAGAGTCCAGGAAAATGATCCTCCTTCTTCCGAGCAGGTGTGTGTGGTTTCTTCCACACACACCTTGTTGTCTTCAACCTTCTTCCGGTCGGTGACCGTGCGACCGTGCTGTTTTCCCGACTCTCTCAAAAGTCAAAACCAAACTCTGAAAATTGTCTGCAGCTTTTTTACTAAAAGTTGTTTGTTATTCCCTAAAAATAACGGAGTTCTGTTTTGTGTGACTCTGTGCATTCGTGTGAATCTATCTTCAGTAAATTTCTTTGGCATAAGAAGACTGTCTAACTTCGTCGTCTTACATCCTTCGTCATTCAATATACCTAATGATGAAATTATACTTCGTGTTCCCCTGTGATGTTGTTTACATTTCTTAATGGTAATGGTAATATTTTGGCATAGGAAGATCTTCAGACATTACTGTATATTTGTTGTTAAAGGCGAATCCATAGGGAGTTAGGGGTGGTTTACCATCCTCCAATTCCAAAATCTAATTTTGTGCTTCAAATTTGCTTTGCCATTTTTGAGTTGCCTTTGCTTTGAAGTCTCGAAATTTACAGTTTCTCGAAAGTTACTTGCTCCACGTCTATTTCGTTTCATAAATCAGTATCCTGAGGTCTTTCCTCCACAGAGTATTTTCCTCCGCAGTTACACATTTTTACTGAATAACAAAAGGAAATAGACTTGAAGCAAGTCTACTCTCGCCCCGGCAATACAATGCCAATTGGTTTTTATTTATTTCCGTCGTGGTTGCGTTGGACTAAACATTTGCTACTAATTGTATACCACTAAAAACATATTTTAACCACCATTTTCAAATGTTTGCCATATCTTTAATCTCGTTATATGAAACCTTTTGTACTGATTGTTTTTTAACTTATTTCGGTCCAAATCAATTAAGAAAGGACTTATTGTAAACCAGTACAATTTTGACCCATTACATAGTCCATTCACGGGCTTCAGGAAAAGTAAAGATCAATTTTATTACTTTTTCGTTTTTTTCTTGCTCTACCTGTCTTACATTCCGTGTTTTGACCTGTGCAATCACAGGGGAACGAGGGTTCCTCTTCCCTCTTGTTTCCCTGTGGCAAGAATAAAACAGGATGTAGGACAGGTGGCAAGAGAGAAATCGAAGTTGGAATAAAATGAAAACTTTACTTTTCCTAAAGCCCGTGATTTATTTGGTGCAGATCAAGAGATCATGTGCGTTTACAGTGTCATGTCTCATAATGTCATGCCTCAAAATGTCTCATCCAAATCGAACCGATACATTGTAAACGGGGTCATACAAATAACAAAATTAGAAAATTAGAACTTTTTAGAGAAAATATTTTTAGGTTAGCCGTTCGTTATGTTTATTCAGTTCACAAAAATTGTTTTTATGAAAAGCAGCAAATAAAAACCAAACTTCATTCGAATGTAATAGTGCTCTTTATTAAAATTTTTTGTTTTTCTTTGAAGGAACTTTCCTGATCAATTTGGTGGCAAAAAAGGCCCCCAGGAGCAGGAGACACGGAACGTAATGCAATGGATGGATGATATTCCATTTGTGTTGTCTGCCAATTTACATGGAGGATCTTTGGTAGCAAATTATCCTTATGACGACAATAAAGAGTTTGTGGACTCTTACAGCAAAAGTCCTGATGATGACATTTTCAGGCATTTGGCGCTGGCCTATTCAACTAATCACGCAACAATGTGGCAGGGAAAGCCTCACTGTCGCGACATGCTGGAAGAGGTTTTTCCAGGAGGTACGAGTCGTACGAAATTTATAATTATATATTATCTTTTTATAACTATTTGTAAATATTTATAATCCCTCATAATTATTCTTAATTATTCATAATTGTTCGTAATTATTCGTAATTATTCGTAACTATTTGTAAGTATTTGTAATGTTCTTGTAAAATGTTTGATTGACTGGTGCTTAAAGTTTCTTTTTTGTTCCAAAACAACCCCGGATGACTCACTTCATTGAACTTATATACCATTTGAGTTCAAACCTCAATGTCTTTTGGGTCTTTTGGGAGGGAAAGAGACAAGAATAACCATTCCCAGTGGAAAAACAGAAATGGCCTCAACACCAGGCTTTATTTCCGAAAAGGTCCATTGAATTTAAAATTTAAAGAATAAGCTTGTGAAAAATGTTGTTCCCGTGGGACACCAGAACGCTTGAAATTGAGTATTTTTCGTTGCCTTTTGAAACTTTTGAACGGGGAAATTGGCTTAATTATAGCGACAGCGAGAAGCATAATTTATGAAGAGCATCTGTATCGCCTTTTGGAGTGCATTTTCCAACCTTGTACTCGCTAAAAATGTTCTGATTTCTTAACTCAAGAACTCATGTGTAGTGGAGAGGTGAAGAGATCCTTCTTGTACTACGCTGAAGAAATTTTGCAAAATATTCTCGTGTTGTTTGTGATGTGTTGGAATTCCTTTTTCGCCTATATTTTCTTGAACATAAAATTGTTCCTATATGCGTTTTTGCTTTCATTTAAAAATGAGTTACAATTGTGTATTTTTTTAGGAATTACCAACGGTGCGAAATGGTACAGTGTTGCTGGCGGTATGCAAGATTATAACTACATTCATACGAATTGCTTCGAAATTACCGTGGAAATGGCTTGTTGCAAATTCCCATCAGGACGCAAACTTCCTAAACTCTGGGCAGATAATCAAAGAGCTTTGATCAAATATTTGTCTATGGTTCACATGGGAGTAAAGGGCATGGTCAAGTATGTTGGTTTTGTTAATTCTTGGCGGTTTTTTGTTTTATCTTTTTAAGTTAAGAAACCGCATACACAAGTAAGTATCATTTCGCCACTAAAAATTTACACGGTTAGAAAACAAATTAGAGTTATAAAATATTTACACAGTAATAAAATCAATCAATGAAAAACATTTAAAAATCATAAAACCCCTAATTAGAGTGACAGGGATAACATCAGAAAGGTCGACGTGACCTTAATTCCGTGTTGCAAAATTTCCCTTTTAGAGGTGTTGTTTAGCAGATGAACAAAAAAACATCATCTTTTACTAAAAATTAAAAGAAAGAAAAAGTATAATTATTGGTACATCAAATTCCCATCTTCAATCTTCAGTAAATTTTGTACATTATTCAGTTTTTGATTTTATGCTTGAAAAAGTTTACGCTATTTGTAGTTTTAATGTCAGATGGTGATTGATTCCATAATTTTGAGCCCATGTGTGATAAGCATTTTTGGCCTATGTTGCTTTTACGAAAGAGAATGGTTAATTTATCCTTTGATCTACGAGTAGTTTGAATCTGGTTGGAAGGGTGAAACATATCCGAAATGTAGACTGGTGATGTTCCTTTAAAGAATTTGAAAACATTCCCACTCATGCTTTGCTCCACTATTTCTTTTGTTGGAATCCAGTTTATTTTCTGAAAGTCTTTAGCATTCAAATGTGCTGTATTTTTTATGCTTAGACAGAAGCGAATACATTTATTTTGGGCCGTCTGGATTTTTTTGGAAAGCCTACTGTTTAAAGTAGGATACCGTACAGAACAAGCATATTCGAAATGTGGTTGGATCAATGCGTTCAAAGTAATCTTTAACAGGCTGTAATTTTAAAAACTTTGTCACCTACAGAGAAATCCTAATCTGCCGTTTATTTTTCCGAGTGATTTAGTTGCCATTGGTTGAAACTTTCTAACTGGAATTCCCGGTTGACTCGGACTGTTCTGTATATTCCTGGACAGCTTTCAGTATCGGTGTTTATTTAGATTCGGTTATTTCGAAAACTGATTGTCTTGAACAAATGTGTATTCCCCTTGAGACTTCGAGATAGCGAGGTCCAGCTACACTGTGTTTTAACTGATTCCCCATCGAGTGAATTTTTACTCGAACTATTTTGCATATCCCTTGAGAGCTGACATTGGCAACAGCTACTCATTTAAAGCTAGACTTTTCATTGATGTGATCCGCCATTTTGAAAAAAATTCTTGGATTCAATTAATCCATGTGAAATCCAGCTTAAAAGTTGGATTAAATAAAGCTATTTAATCCAGATTAAATTTATCTGGTTTAATTGAATGTGAACGGGCGTTTTGCAAATCCTATAACTATAATTTCATGAGTCCCTTGTGGAGCGAAGTTATATCAGATATAACGAAAAAATGGAGGGAAACATAGGAGGGAGTCGTTTCTTGCCAGGATCAGCACTGAAGATAAATCTCGTTGGTGCGTTTTTAGTAGTTTTTTGAGATGATGAAAAACTTTTCTTTTTCTATACTTTTCAGGTTTAAAAACGGAACGGGCATTCCAAATGCAAAGATTGATGTCAAAGGACACCAACACACAGTGAAGTCAACAAAATACGGTGATTACTTCCGCCTTTTGCTTCCTGGAACGTACTCAATCACGTGCACTGCTGTAGGGAAGAGTCTTACCGCTAAAGTTACGATCAAAGACGAACCAGTCGTTTTGGATTTCATCATCACTGGTGACACTATTTCTGGCCAGTTTGTCCACCCAAAGCTAGCTGCTGGATTACCTTCTGCGAAGGAAGATTCTGTGGATGCTCCTGAGCAGCGGTCAATGGATGGAGGCTCATTGGAGAAAGATTCCTATTTGAATCTCGCACACAAGAAGCGAAACAAAAGAAAAAATTTGTCCGACAATGCAATTGCAGCTATTGTTATCATAACGGTGGGTTTTATTGTTTGTGCAGTTGCCGGAGTTGTGTTGTTCAGAAGGCTGCAAGAGTTGCGTGAAGTAGAAAAGGGGTATAGTCGAATAGGAGAGAATGGAGACAGCGAGACTATGAAGTAGAATGAATGATTTTTGTTGATGTTGAAAAATGGTCATTTTGAGTACTGTATTTCCTCGAATAAGCGCCTAGCCTGAGATCAACCTCTCTTCCAAACAACTACTAAAAAGGAACAAAAAGAATGAGAGTAAATGAATTATCGTTTTCGCTCATTCTTTGATGTTGGTTTTATGACAAAGGGCGGGATTTCAGGCATATAAGAGCCCTAACTCGAATGAGAGCTCCCTCGAATAAGAGCCCCCTCGAATAAGAGCCCCCTCGAATAAGAGCCCCTTCTGGAACATGCGTTCCACCAAACGTTCACACCACGTTTGTAGCAAAGCAAACATTAAAGAAGATATTTGAGAAATAAAATAGTACATATCTTTTATTTAGAGGACTTTACTTGCCAGATCTTAACCTTCCAGTGCAATGTCCATCAATTTACTCCCCTTTTTGATCTGCATTTCACTCTTAGAATTCCTCAAAAATAAAAAGCGCCTCTGCGAGTGCTTAATTAAGCAAATACGATAGGCTATGTAATAAAGTAGAAATTTTGTTTCTTTATTAAAGCAATCATTCTCATGCAAATTTAAAACTTTTAATTCTGGATCAGTATTGGATAATTTTGTATTTCATGTAGAGCTATGACTTCATGCTCCTACACAGCGGCTTTACCTCTTCAAAGCGAGTAAATTAAGTTCAAATAAATATCATTTTCCCCTACACTCTGAACACAGCAAAATCCACGGAATAGACTTCGCGTTGGTTAACCATTTTAAAAATATTAGTAAATTTGCGATCCACTGCGAAGGATATTTTTTTAATTTTAACGCTGCGAAGGAGCGCGGCTATGACTTTGTTTACATGAATATTGCTAAATTAATTGATTGATTAATTTAAAAATGTAAACTACGCGATACGTACACGAATTGCAAAATTCTCTATGCTTTCTTTATTATACGTATAAATGACCATTTTTCAATCATTAAAATTTCTCTACGAAGCCTTTAGGAAATTTTTAACACTCAAAGGGGCTGTTTATCGATTACAGGCCAGTGCTAATAAAATTCATTTTGTAATTGTGGGAGTGAAACAACAGGAAAGAATCGAACTTTATCGAGACATTACCCTTCGAGAAAAACCAAAGACTTGCAAAAAGAAACTGACTGTGTCGTTAGAACATGATTATTGTGTTAAGAATATTTATAGTCTACTCCGTCATTAAAAAAAATAGTTTTTCCTTAGGCTTCATGGGGAAATTTTCTCAAGGACGAACTGTCCAAACATTGTAATTTTTATCAGGGTATTGGTGTTGTAAGCCTTTTATTGGTCATGTAATGGAGGTTTCAATAACTTGTCTGAGACATAAACATTTAGGCCCCAAATACGACCAAGGTCAAAGCTTTTCCTGTCTCTTCTCGCAAAAAAATTATTATTTTGTGCTCGTCTGAATTCTTTCTCGACCGTACGCAGTGCACTGAACTCATTGGATATTTATGAACGGCAGATGGATATGATCACATTTTTACAGCATAAATGCTTAAGGGCCTCTTTTTGAACATGTTTACTGTATTGGAAAGAGCCTTGAACGAGCTGTAATTTAATTCTCCAATAATCATCGCTGAATAGAAAAGGCATTTTTTACTTTTCAAAAATGTAAAAAAATCTGACAACTTAATAATTTATCGTGCCATAAGAGACAGGGACTGTGTTGATTGTTAAGTTCACATTATATTATTCTGTTTTGTTGGTGTATAGAAATTCTTTAAAATTTATGAACAATTTGGACTGTAATATTTATTTACTATTTTTGCTGATTAAATAAGGCTTTACCAACCTCGGTCCGAATTCGCGGTTTTACTTTCCGCTAAATATATCACCGGGGAAGTTATTCTTTGGCACCAAATTCATTAAAATTTGGAATATTGAGGCCAAAGGAAAACAAAGTAACTGATTGATTGGCTTTATTAATTGAGCCCCCTGTTTCCATGTCATTGGTGAAAGATCATGGTCGAGATAATGACACACATCATCTCTAGAAAGAAGACAATTTTCGTTTCAATCATGTAATTAAACTAAGAAAAAGTTAAACATCAAACGTTAAATCATTAAAAGTATAACTAAAGCGCGATACAAACTTAATTCTAACATACTCTGCGTAAACGTCGTGACCACAAGTAGCCAGGTCAACCAGTTGCATTTAGGTAAAAATAAATATCAGTTATGCATTTCGTTCTTAAAACGCTATTTTGAAATATGTATTTTCAGGAACGACTGATATTTGTCATATCTCATCAAATGATCTAACAGCTACTCTGTTTCCCTCCTTTGTTTCACAAATTTGACGCCACACTGACCGAAGTGACTTAATTTTCAAAGAACGCAAGGAAGCAAGGGACTTATTTACAATTTGATTAAATATAAATGGCTTCTTAATTGGGAAGGGAACTGACGGGTTTTATTTGAGTTTGATATATCAAGGGTCATTTTTGTTGTGGTTTTTATTTAAGATTAAATACATATTACGTCACTTTATTCAACGCAATACTGGAAATTTTTTTCACGACACACAACACAATGTGTTCTTCGTATTACTTTGTAGTTTTCATAGATGCTTCTCGTCGTGTACTTCTGTAGTCATTGTTGAACGATGACTTTTAAAATTAGTTTTCCATCGTGGGAGTATTTTGTATTTCATCTAGCATTGAGTTTGTTAACACTTCAAAATTACCCAATAGAATCATACAATTTTTATCACATGACGATAAATACTGCCAATAGATTGGCTCTTTTCAAAATGTATACTAACCAGTGGGTGCTAGAAATTCAAAATTCTCCTTATGCCTACTCGTAAAAATTTCTGCTCTTAGATTTCTTGAACATATTTCCAGTTGTTTAACAGTTATGAATAAAGCATTTTCTTTAATATATCATACATAAGTACTTAATTCATTACATAAGTTTTTTTTCGATCCCATGATAAATTACTGTATTTTGTTTGTAATTGTTTTATTGTTTATTTAGTTTTATTGTTTTATTAGTGACTCAAAATGCTATGTTAAATTTAACCGTTGTTGCCACTGGCAATTTCGTTGATAAATTACTTCTACTGAGGGTCCTGAAGGGGTGATATTCAATTTCAATTTCCGAGCCTTATTTTGCGGGAAATCTCAAGTCACTTTTTTGTCGATGATAAACACTCGGTGATCAAATCCCAGTCTATTGTTTTTACTGTTGGCATTCCCATTCTTCCCAGCCCCAGCACAAAAATCCCATTGACATCGTGTCATTTTAGGCAAATCTTAGACCCCATTTTACCCCCTTCAGGACCCTCTCCTGGCTAATAATTTGCAAATTTACTATTTAAATGCTTGACTTGTTGGGCAGACCGCTCAGGGCGGCCATCTTTAAATCTTTGTCACAACCCATTTTGAATTGGTTTTTACTGGTGTGTAATTACGGATATGTATCACTTGCAATGAATCAATGAGAAAACAGAGTATGGTAGGTTTGCATCGAATAAATTTGCATGGCATTGACGAAATTTCATTTTCTTCCACTGAATCTTTTTGCCATGTCACCTTTCTTCATTGTCCACATTTGATTGTCATTTGTCTTGATTATCCACAACTCTCCAGTTTAGTGCATTGTCCCCATAGACACTGGAGACAGGCTCTGCAAATGATACCCTGTTTTGGAGCAATTTAGAAAAATTACCCAAAATTGACAAAATGTTGTCAACTTTATGTAAATCAGGAAAAAGCGACATTATGTCATTTTTTTCCAAAAGTTGTTTATTTTTCGCAATAGCTTGACTATCTATATTTTTAAAACCGGTTGCTTTCATAAGAATTCACCCGATGCTGTCCCAAAACAAAAACCTCGTGGCATAAGATATGGACATTTTTTCAAAACTTCTTTCTTTGAATTTTGGGCATAGACATGGGGTAAGAAATATTACTGTAGCTGCCCACCCTTGGCTAACTGCAGGTTACCGAACTCAAAAATATGGTATGCTCTTCAGGAAAAACTACCAAAACCAGTGCAAAGCTACAGGGGGATAAAAATAAAATCATTTGTAACATGTCTATATTGTATCTTTCTTGATTTCGCCAAATTGTGCCGGCCTACCATACTTTGGAAACGTTATATGTTAATATTTCTTGCATTTAATGCGTTGTCAAATGCATAAATAATTAGCAACCTAGTAATCTGCGTTATATGATATAATTCTCTGCATTCTGTCAAATATTTTGTATCCTTCTCTTTCTTATCATGATGTCATATCAAGGAATTTATTATGCCAGGCTAACACTTTACTTATGCAACTTGCAAAGTCCTCAAGCACACCCTTGTTCCATGCGTATTAGATTTGTTACAATCGTCGTGTAGTTTTATCGGGTGTCCCAAAAACTGTGCCACAGTTTTATTAAAATAATTGCGAAAATTACAACAGTAAGCATCCAAAGCGTTACATATTTGCAATATAGAAACATGCACTTGATGTTTGCTGCAAATGTCTCCAAAATCAAAATCGGACAATAACAACAAATCCTTTAGCCAAATTATATGCTCTCAGGTGCTGATGCAATTATCAAGTTCTTTTATTTAAAACAATATTTCAGCATAATAGTTAAATTGAATTTTAAAATCTACTTTCCAAAGGCATGTTAAATATGTGCAAATCACATTGATAACGGCATGAAACCAATAATAACCAGAAAAGTAGGCATATGTTTTGAAGAAATGATAATCCCTCCATTAACACATCAAGCTGACATTGTGCTTGCATCTATTTCTACTGATTAAATGCAAAAGTTACTTGATCTAGTTAAAGTTTCTCAATAAAACAAAGAAACAAAATGACAGGAAACGAGATCTAAAATTTAACAATAAAACAGTAAGGCAAGTAGAACCATAATAGAGATCTAAAGGATAACAAAGGATCATTAGAAAAAACCATAAATAATAGAATAAATTCTGCTAAAGCAATAATTAATGAAATAAAATTCTTAGTAAACCAACCACCATTTAAAGCAAAAATTATGGAATTTGGCATAAAATTGATTGAAACTACTAATACCAAAAATTCCATATGGATGTGAAACCTGGTCAAGCATTACTCAAAAACAACTTTAAAAAACTCGAAAACATACAGAAGGATGCCTTAAAAATCATCAATTTACTTCCAAGTTCCACTCCATAGCAAGGTCTGATATATTATGAATGTGGCCTAAAACCCATCGTCTACAGAATAAGGGAGAAAAGACTGATCTATTTTCATAAAATACTAAACATGGAAGAGACAAGACTAACTAAACAAGCATATAAAGAACGAGAAAGACTAAACATGAAGAAAATCAATAAAATGTCAAATAAAGAATGGAAAATGGAAATAAAAAATTTAACAAAATCACAAATTGAAAGCGACATAATGAGTAATAACGGGACAAAACTTAGATTTATTAAAAACGGTCCATTTAGTATAAAAGATTATATAAAAACCATTGAAACTAAAAATGGTAGAATTAAAAGTAAACAACAAAGGAGAGTATGAGAATGCTCTGTGCAGAAGGCGTGGTGTGCATGATGAATACATGGAAAATATATAGAAATGCCCTAGATTATCATAAAACATGCCAGAAATGAATAAGCATATGAAAAGCAACCCCAGAGAACATAAAAAGTTACGAAAAATTGTTGAATCATTCATATTATGAAAAAAATTAACCTGTGCTACTTCGTCTGCTGCATTTTAGGTAGAGTAAATGTTCCGAAATGGGGACATGGTATAATATTATTATTAATATGACAAAAAATTCCATGACAAACCCCTGTTTTAGCGTAACAAAGCTCTTGATCTTGGTAAATATTCAATTTTGGAGAAATTTTCAGCAAACTTTAAATTATTGTTTCTAAATTCTAAATGTGTAGCGCCTTGATTGCTTTCTGTTGTACTTTTGTCGATATTTTTAATAACTTTAATAATTTTTAATAACGAAACTATAATATGACTCAATGACTCATGAAAATTAGCGACAATTTCTGGATTTGGATATTCCTCCTAATCGTAATTCGAACTTGGAATAATGAAAAATTCAAACTTCGAAGTTTCGTTCCACTCTTTCTCAAAAAATAGAGATAGTCCTTCAAATACAGAATGTGTGCTCTAACATTGCCTGACTAAATGCGTATATTAAAATAAAACTCAGAGATAAAGTTTCATTTTAAAATGATATAAGAAAAGATTCTTATTCGTAAATGCGTATACTTATAAATATTCTTATTTATTATGTTGTAATATAATACCAATAATAATTTAACACACAGTGGGTAGAACAAGATTGTTATTGAAGATATTAGAAGTTATGCCAACTATCTTTAAACCTATTATTTTTGTCAAGGGTGCCAGAAAGATATCAATTGAGGGAAAACAATAGAAAAATAAAGAAAATTTCATGATTTTTGCAGGGCAAGGGACAGCTGCCCCATGTTTCCAGCGTCTCTGATTCTCGTACACTCTATCCTAAAAGGTTGGAAACTGCCACCTGCTTCGAAATTGACGAGACAGCAGTGTTGGGAGAGGAAAACTGTTTTACAAAATGTGTGTCCAAAAAAGGAAGATGAAATAAAACTGTTAACGAACTCCAAGTAAAGACCTGAAGAGGGTAAGCTTGCTTAATTTATAGTGCCCATGGAAAAACATTTTTAGGGACCCCAAAAGGGGTCTGTCTCTGGGAGCGTAGCCGCACAGTAAAATGGGGCCCCAAGCAACCCTCTGTTAACAGTGACGTAGAAACCGGGGGGCCATGGTCTCAAGGGTTTCCATGTGCCCCTTTTTCTTGGCCCTCCCAGGGGCAGTACCATTTAACTCGGGTCCGAGGAAATCTTGAGCTTACCCAAAAATATAATGGAACGGAAACGCAAAAATATAACGGTATGGCGCATGAAATTTTGCTGCCTATAACGCTATTTCTTAAATTTTGCTCAAAAATAAAAATTTCAAATTTTTAGAGCCAAAATTATATTTTTCGATGAAACATTTTTCAGACCCAAAATATATTATCGAAATTGAAATCCCAGTCCTAAAAATTTAGGACTTGCCCCCTACTCATGTCAAATGGTACTGCCCTTGCCCCTGGGCCACTGAGTTGAAATGGTCCTTTCATTCAATTTTGTTTCCAAGCAGCTGTACATATCCCAGGATGCATTACGTGCTACCTTTACCATACCAGAACACAACACAAACATGGCGCGTCATTCGCTCTCATTCGCTGCGATGAAATGGGAAAAGAAAATTAGAAATTGTAAGTAATTCATCTGAAATTAAAGATTTGTTGATGCTGATACAGATTTATTAACGGCAAAACCTGTTAGTATTAAGATTTATTTTTAAAAAGGTCGTGATGACTGATGAGAAAGATTTTTAATGAGTTTTCTGAAGGCCGGCTCGGCCGGAATACTGGCCTAAAAATGTAAAATAATAGTTAATTAAAAACAAAATGGCGTATTAATCATATAAAACAATGACGATAATACAATTGCTAGAATTGGTTTGGTTTGGTGGAGTTTTTCTTTTGCCAGGAACAAAAAGTAGCAATACAATATATATTATATACATACATAACATATTAATTATATATATTGATGGTACAGTTACTGTAGATAATAATGATAGTAGATTTTTGCTCTGCACACCTAAAAACGTATTGAATGCACATTTTCATCAAGAACAATAGAAGAAAAGAAATAAAACAATGGCCATACACATACAGAGGCCAAATTCTGCCCTGGTTGGGACAACAGTTACTTGATCAGGCAATACATATTGTCTTTGTGTTAAATGAGCTTGATCTCAGGGGACTACTACTTCTTGATCTAGAACTTGTGATGTACTGATTGATAGCATATCAGAATTTTTCACTTTGGTGAAAAAGACAAGATTGTATCAAGTGCACACACGATAAAAATCAACCGGCCTTTCAGTAGGCACACTTGAGGCTGTGCAAAAATGTGGCAAAAATGCCCATTTTCATTTTATCAGATCAGTTCTCAAAGTTGTTTTGAAATACAGAATTAGCCATAGTGTGTTTAAGAATTAAAATAACGAAACATAACACAACAGTAATGAGGTGAACTTTGATAAAATAAGAATATTTTGTTTATCTCTGAATCTCTATTGATGAATTTTGTTGCTGCTGCAGCAGTCTGTTTTTTTAATGCAATCGTACACACCCACATATACGTATGTGAGATTTTGAAAGAGTAGGGTGTGTGTTATATTGCAATGGAATTGTGTTTAAGAAACTTTCTGCGAGTGAATATTTGTCTTTTAAATCGAATTTAAAGCAGACAAAAGAATAATGAGTACTGCTGATGGATGTTTTTAATTCTGTTCTTAGTTTTACAATAAAGATCTTCTAGTTATATGCAATACTTCGAAGATGAATTATAGCAGATTGGAGATCCACAATATCATTTCGTTGAATTTTGGAGATCCACAATATTATTTTGTTGAATTTTTTATGCAATCTGAAAAAATGATGTGCCTTATTTAAACTTATATACTCATTTGACTGTGTAATTAATGTTTATTTGAGGTTAGATGGAGCTAGAGAGTTTTAGTGACTGTCCTCTATAACAGTATAACACTATATTGCTTGGTCATCTTCACTTTGAAAATTAATAATATTTGTTTGTTGAGAAAAATGTTTGAATAGATTTATATAATTGTTAAAAATATTTATCAGTTAGATGGTTTGACTTGCCCTGCTTTTGAAAGTTGTTTTAGTCTTATCAAACTGAAATATGTTTTTTATGGTTTGCAGAAAGATTTTATCTGATATGCTATAAAATTAAAATGCACAATTATCTGTTGATCAGAATCAGGGCTTGGTTTAAATCTCAACAAGATTGAGCAAATTAAGAGAATCTTCTTTTAGTTTTGATTGATTTACTTATTTTTGCTAAAATTTAATATAAATATATAAAATTCAGTTTTAGATAAAACATTTGTGATACTATGAAACCCAGACATTAATTCTGACAAAAAGGCATGCTGAATCATTCCATTCTAGAAAGTACAGTTGACTTTGATCTGTTTATCATTGCTGAAAAATTGGTGAAACATGTCCAGGCAAGGATCAAATTTTAAAAGCCACAGGTATATGCTTACTTGACTCTTGACTCTTCCATTTTTAGTAGAAGATAAAGATAAAATTTTTTTATTAATTTTTTATTTTCAATGAAAATATCTTGCTATATATATAAAACGATTAAACTTAAATTTCTGACTAAAATTTGTTTGCTTTCCTAAGTGTTTTGATTCATAAAACAATTATTTATTTATATACATAAAATTTATAATAAAAATTTGACTGAATTCCCCCAGAGGAAGACGAGATCCTCAGCAGAGGCAGCATGGGATTGGTTCTTGGTATGGAACGGGTGACTATTATGCAGGTGCTGGAAGCAGGTACTTGAGCAAATTTTCAACTTTTTTATTTAGCGCAATGGTTACCAAAGTTAGTTTGGGATGAATTTCCCTCAAAAAACAAACACAAAGTATGTTTTTGCTAATTATAATTTGCAAAAATCAATTAAAGGAGCATCTGCAATGAAATTGCTTATTTGGTAAACCATCTGCTCATGTGTTTTGTCTGTTTGTTGTAAAAGTTGTTCTCATTATGCACATTAGCTGTTCAGCAAAAGGTTTTACAAATTTGGACAGCTGTCTTTGTTTTGCATGGTTTGTTCACATATTCTTTGTGTAGTGGATGTTCATGATTACTTTTGTGCCTAAAAATGCTTTGTGTCAGGTTATAAATTTATATTGATTAAAATTTATGAGGAATATTATCAGGTAGTTTTTTATTGTATAGGGATTAAATTAATATATATATATATATATCATATAAAGAGAATATTTTTTTCATTTTACTGATCATGAATTGATTTTTGGTGTATTTTTTTAAGTTTTGATAATATATACATTGTTTCTTTGTTGGAAAAACTCATTTTTTTGTAGAATTTACAATAATTTAATGGTTTTTTTTAGTGATTTTGGTATGCCTTCAAAGAGATCAAGATACAACGAGAGGAACAAGGAAAGATATGAAAATATGGGTGAAAACATGCAATTTTCACAACAGGTACATACATATAGATATATATACATTTACAGTTTTTTATCAATTTGAAAACAGCAATTTATCAGTAATTAATAATTTAATTCCGAGTGGTACATATGCCCCCCCCCCTTGATGTGCAAAGTTCTAAATGTTTTCAAAATATCAAGTTACATGATATTATTCAACATAAACAATCATAGCAAGTTTGTTGTGTACAATTTGGAAGCATATTCAATTTGATATATTCTGTGAGTTCAGACCAACTTTTGTGAGGAATCTGGAATCAAAATGCAAATTATTATTTTTTTGGATGTGATTTGACAGAGTAAGACTCATATTATAGAAATGTTTATTAATTTCAACCTATATGTTTAGAGCAATTTTGGCATTAAAACCTTTTTTTACAGGTGGCACATACACATCTGTGAATATTGAGGTTTACTCCCCTCAACAACACAAAATATTTTGTAATTTTTCGACAGTTCATTTACGGATCATTTTTTAGGATGGCGATTATGGTCTTTACACAGACTTCAGCTCAATTGCAGAGAGGGAACCTAAAGCTATGAGGTATGTTTACTAGCTGTATACCAGGGAGTAAGAAAATGAGAGATATTTGATGATTTATATTTGTGTCATAGATCATTTGAAAATTATAACTAATAAGATAGTTTGGTTAGATAGTAAGATTAAGTTGTATTTGAACATTTGTTTGGCCAAATGTGGTTGTGTCATACCGAAGTTCAGAGGTGCAGATTTGGTAGACTTGCTTAGGAATATAGACCGGTGTGACCATCAATCACAGTTATTATTAACAATTTATTTAATGTTGGTGTAACAATAGCACTACAGCTAATTAATACCAACTAATACAAAATTAAGATTACAAT
>JAYJMH010086859.1:0-31915 GCA_036873815.1 Phacellophora camtschatica | reverse complement strand
CAATCAAACGCACATACGCATGCGCTAGTTGATATTAACCCAGGTTGACCCCAGGTTCGATTTACACGACAAAAATAGTTTTAGCTGTGTAAATCAAACGGAGTTCACCTCGGGTTGGGGTCAACCTGTGTTAAACCTGGGTTGAAAAGCGCCGTGTAAAGAGGGCTTTAAACTGCATTCCTATTTCTATTTCATAGGATTCGAAAATAAATATAATAATGTTGTGTGTGCTACCAAAATAAAAAACGAATACTGCTGTAATACGAACAAATAACAATGAAGACAATGAACGTGAATAGCTTTGCACGACGTTTTGAGCAATTACTCTAGTCTAAAGCAGCTCAAAGTAGCAGCTCAAAGTAGCGGTTATCAGATCTAGCAGAGCGAATCGAGACTCGGGCAAAAAGTCTACGCTCCTCCACAGCGTCATTTCAAAATTTCACTTAACAATAATTTTCGATAAAATCTACCCCCTTCTCATTTTTGCTATGGTCTTAAACTTTTATTTTCGCGATTCATCCTTCAAGTGTCCGTATGTTATTTCATTAATCTTTTAATTCTGACGCATGCGCAAAAACAAATAAAATAGTCTACATATACTCAAGTCGATCAATGAATCAAATTTAGCACCAAATGATTAAACTTTTTCTATTGACTATGATTAAACTTATAAATTATTGCCATTGATATGTTATTGATAAATAACACCAAGATAAAATTACATGAAATAATTGTGAAGTTATTTATCAACAGTTTATCATCAGAGTAAAAGCAAAAAGTTGCAACTCTGATAAAAATAATAAGCTTCAACTCACAAAAATAATTCTCAGTTTCAGGCTATGATTTTGGCAGGAATTCGCCATTGCAAATGGATGTCACAGCAGGTGAAAAACTCTCTTTGAAGTCTCCTTTCTTTACAGATACGAAAACTAGTTTTTCTTGATAGTTTGATACATTTCGTAGAGTCCTAAATATCAGAATCAATGTAAGTTTAAAATACATTGATGTTAAATATGCTAAACTAGGCTGAAACTATTAAACAATATATTTATCTTGATGATGTGCTTAATGATAGATAATGGCATAAATACTGTTTGAAGAAGTTTTAAGATTCCAATGCGAATAACGTTTATAAAAAGAAATAATAAGTAAATAAAGTAAATAAAGTAAATAAAGTAAATAAAGTAAATAAAGTAAATAAAGTAAATAAAGTAAATAAAGTATAAATGTAAACAAAAATCGACTATTTTGAGAAATAATACCTTTCGGACTCGAAGTAACACCATAAATTTTCTTTCGCAAACATTTTACGTCATCAAAATCCAATTTCAGCCAAAAGCATAACAATATGTACAGGATTAAAACGATCGATTGCATGTCGGGATGGATCAAATATTGCCATCACACATGCATTTTGGGGAAGAGTTTCTGACAAAATATGCCCCTCTGATGATGGCGATCCTGTGACTGACTGTGAAGGGTCAGAAGAAACAATTGGTCTTGTACGAAGCTATTGTGAAGGGAAACCAGGCTGTTCTCTACAAGCAAGACATCAGTAAGATTTTGTTTTTTCTCCTTCCTTTGATTCTCTCTTATCAAATGAATCACATAATCTTTGCTTCTTTGTCATTAAAAATAATTAATCTCTGCGGAGGAGGAGGATCATAATTCTACGTCTGCGGAGGAGTATCTGGGGAGTGCCCTTGTGGAGTGCCCTTGTGGAGTGTCCTTGCTCCATGATCAAGGGCCATTTATAAACATCTTATTTTCTGGATGTAGACAGGTACCTTTATACTAGTTTCAAACATTTCAAGGTAAGTTTATCTTTTGAGTTAAGTTTGCTTGACCGTGCTGTCCGTTGCAATATTAAACTTCGATACAATTTTCTGTTAATTGAAAATAAATCTCTGTGTGGAAGGGTATTCAGAAAAGTATAAAATGATTTTTGTGTGTAAACTATGTGGAAACTCTAGGAAAGTTTTCATCTAATAATTTCACCATCATACCAGATATAATTCCACAATCTTCAAAATTAAAGGAAATTTAAATTCCAGTAATAAATGAACAGATGGACATTTCGTTGCCTCCCTCACGAAAAACTCGCTCAAGGACGTAAAACCACGTGATAGAAAAATTCTCTTCACAGATATTTGCAAAAGAATGGCACGCACCATTGCCCTGGAGTAAACAAATACTTGGTGGTAAATTACACGTGCATACCCGACTCAAAAGGAGTCATCCTTTGCGACTCTGAAGAAGCTTTCATCGAATGCAAAGCAGGATGGAAAATCGACATCAGTGATGCATTCTGGGGTAGGAGAGCAAACTCTAAATACTGTCCTACAGGGATGCAAGACATGGAATGCGACGATGGAGCAACGGCTAAGAAAAGAATAAAGAAAAAATGCGATGGATTGAGCACATGTGTTGTGAAGGCTTCAGCAGATGAATTGCAGTCACAAGAGAAGAAAAAATCACCTTGCGCTGGTTTTCCATTGTATCTTCTTCTCAACTATGCGTGCAAATCAACAACAACAACAGCAGGTATGTTTAAAATATTTTTCTAACTTTTCTTTTATTCTTCAACAGAAACTGAATGCGGGTAAATAAACGTTAAATTCACAATAAAAACCCGCATTTAAGAACCACAGCTTTTAAGAATCTTTACCCTAAAATTTTCACAACAAATTTCTGGAATAATTCCGAATAATTGGAAGAATTTCGAATAAACTACAAAAAATATTTTAAAAGTCAATGGGAGTTATCATTTGGAAATATAACGGAAAATATCAAAAGGCCTTTGAAAATAAACCTAATATCATCAACGGAACAAGAGCAGATTTTGTAACAATAGTGAAACCGATACGCCAATTTCAAAAAAATTAGCCATCGAAGACAAAGCAAATTCTCTCAAGCAGAAAATCAAAACATGCTCATCAAAGGTTCATCCTTCTTAAACTGTATGAGAATTAAAATAAAATGGATAGAAACAATTCTTATACATATGAATGCAAAAAAAGATGGGCAATTTTTTTCATTTTGATCAGTAGGTAGCAGAAAAGAAGAAGACGATGATGGAGATTCCTCCCCGGAAAATAAACTCTTAGCAGGTATGAAACATCATTTTTGGTATGAAGTATAATTTGGTAGAAATCAGTGTGGATTTAGGTAATGGTATTAAAATGCCGATATTGCCACATGAGATCTTTCAGTGCAGATTTTGATTCAGCTTTCCTTGAAAACTTTCAGTGTTAATTTTCCTTTGAACATCTAGAACACATTCGTTAACTCACAATGTTTTGTATCCCTTAAAAGCTTGCAGTGTTGATATCTGGAACAAATATTAATTTCCCTTTAAAGTTGTGGGGTTCAACTGTACTGCATTTTAATCGATTCCTCATAGAGCAAAGTTTTAATTGAACTGTTTCGTGTGTCCCTTGCGACCTTTCAGCATTGATTAAGCTTCGGTTATATCAAAAAGTCGTTATCTTGACAAAATATTCATTTCCCTTCAGAGTTTAAGACTGTGGGGTTTAACTGTAGTGAATTTTTAAGTGATTCCTCATAGAGTAAAGTTTTAATCGAACTATTCCGTGTATACCTTTCAGTATTGATTAGCTTTGGTTATCTCAAAGAGTTGTTATCTTGGCAAATTTCCACTCTCCTTGATAGTTCGAAATAACGAGGCTCAATTGTGCAGTAAGAAAAAATGTTGTGAAACAAAAGATTCCTCTCTGAACACGATAATGCAATTTATCACCCCCCCCCCCAAAAAAAAAATAATTAGATTTCACATCTTTCAACAAAGTTAAAAACACAACAAAAACAGCCAAGTTGTAAAATATATCCTTTCCAATCTTAAATCGCATTGTTATGTATAAGAACTGAATCTTTTCTTTTACGAAATTCTCCCAATACCAATGTGATAATTATTTCCAGATACATCATCAAAAGAATTGATGGGACTGTTAGAAAAACATTTAAACGAGCTACAGACAAAACCAACATCACGCAGTAATAACGGTAAAGAAACTCCGGAAGATAAGGGCAAGGAAAACAAATCATCAAACAAGAAAACAAGCGCAGCTTCGACCACTAACGCCACGAAGCCAAAATCAACAGCGAAAAAGCAATCGAAGGAAGAAGAAGAATCTGATGTTATCCAACAAGGATCTGCCTCGGCGAATGCCTTCGCTAGATCGTCGCTGCCGAGCAAAACTGTCGTACAGAAGGAAACACCAGCGTTAGACATGAAGGAAACTGATGCGTCCAAGAAGTCACAAGAAAGCGTTCCTGCAGCAGCAACAAACGAAAAGAAACAAATATTGCCAAAAGCAAGCATCGAAGTGCCAGTAAACGAGCCAAGTTATGAAGTTGCCGAGCCAGGTACGGTAAAGTCGATACTAGCACGCGCAAAAGAAGTTTTGAAATCATTAGACGACGAAAAAGATGACACAAACGACGCGAAAAGTAATGATACGCAGCAGAGCGAGAAAAAAAGCGATATTTCGCGAAAATCAGATAAAGAGGATAAAGAGGCGAAATCCGTAAAACAAGTGGCGAGATTGGCAGCAAATTTGGTAAAAACTGCAACGAAAAATAAAGCAGGAAAAGCAAAGGCCAATGATCAGAGTGCAGGAACAGATACAAAAAATGTTAATATAAATACGAGCAAGCTAAGGAGTGAAAAGAAACCGAAGCCAGGCCCAACAAAAAACGGATTGAGTGCAACAGGGCCCGGGAGGGCTGGGATGGGAAATACTCCATAGAAAGTGAGTGGGAGGGATGAACATACATTTTAAAATGTACCTTTAGTAGAGTGAATGTTTAACAGCAAAACCAACAAACAAATTGCAAAAGTATACCGATTTGATATATTTTTTCAATGAAAAGGTTGCAATAGAAATAACGATTATGTGAGCAACTTTAATTGTATAAAATGCATTAAAGAAATAAAATTTTCAGAAATACATTACAAAATCATGGTCGTAGTTCGAAAAGCCAAGTTGACTAAAAAGCCAAGTTGACTAGCAAACTTTATCCCTTAAATTAGAGATTAATTTGATTTGAAGATTTCAAAAGATTTCATGAAATTCGTCAGAAATAAACAATTTAACTGATTTAAATTAAATTAAACAAGCTCATTTTTGATATTGTAATGATAATTTTGATATAACCCTGAAAATGACAAATTTATCAAAAAACATTATGTTTACCAAAGAAGTCTTTTTTTCTGATCTTCACCTTTCCTTGATATTCCTTAGAAAGAAAATATTCCTTAGAAAGATATTAAGGAAAAGCTAACTGATGTTCTGTGTTCTGAAATGTTCTGTTCTGTTAAAAAATGTTCTAAAAACAACCCATCACCAATCAATGAAATCAAGAATGTTGGCAACAGAGTCGGATTCAGATAAAATCTGAAGGATGAGGAGCAATTGGTACTAGAGGCACATATTGCTAAAAATCAAAGATGTGTTTTTTAAAAGGAGCGCGATCTTTGTAGAAATAAGGCACGAGAACAGTTTCAGAATAGCAAAGGGAGAGGGAAAACTGTCCCATTTGTATCCACTTTAATCAGCCATTGGCTGGCAAAAACATTGTACACCTGCTATCTTGTATATTACAATGAATTGATTCCTGTTTCAACATTTTATTTGTATTTCACAAAATTCACACTGGCACTAAGAAAATTACAAAATAAAATAATTAGAATTTAAATAGCAAAAAATCTCAGAAACAGCTGCAATTGCAATTATTCTCTTACTCCTTTTCTTCTTTAGGTGTCTTGAATTGGGTGACCATGGACCTCCAGTGCTCTGTATCTTAGCAACTGTGAATTACTTCGCAGATTCTGACAAGTTGTAACCAATCGCTGATGTTGTCCAGCTGTTTCCTTCTCTTTCTCCCCTTGTCTCTAGTACCCTCAATTCTCCCTGTTGTAACTAATCCTTCCAACTTTCCTTCCCTAATTTCGTGACCAAAAAACGTTATTTGTTGTACTTTGATATTGTTTAGTAGTTCTTTTTCTGTTTTCATTAACCTTAACACTTCGTCTTTGCTCTTCAATTGATTGCCCTTTCTGTCCAACTGATTTCGTTTCGCAGTCGAGTACTTCATGATGGGCCAACTATAGGCTTTTAACATCCTACTCCGTGTTTTGTAAGACATTTTTCCTACCAAGAATGGTAACCACATTTCCAAATGCAGCTTTTGCTTGTCCAATTCTTCTGTTAATTTCAGTTTTGCTTCTGCCATCTGAGGAAAGAATACTGGGCCCAAACATTTAAATTCCTTCACTTGCTCCAGTTCTATTCCATCTACCTTGATGCTGCATTTTGGAGTTTTTTCTTTTTTTAAAAAAAATACTATGGTGTATAGCGATAAACTACTTTGTTTACATTTTCTTGTTTACTAATTTACTTTGTTCATTTACCTTGTCAACTAACCTATGTAGTTATTTTTCTGCGCTTGCTATAAGCCCAGTATTATAAGTAAAATGTACATTGTTGAAATTAACCTACCATTTTTCATTAACCAGTCTAGATGGAACACCCATCTGGAGAGCAAAATTTTGGCGCAAAAGCAAAATTTTGTGGCGCGTGACCCAGTTGTCATGCATGGCTGCAACGACTCAAATGACCTTAATGACCCAAAAGACTTGGTGGAAAACAAACAAGAGTCGTTCGAGTCTATTAATCTTTTACTACGACCCAGGTGACCAAAACGACCAAAACGACCCAGGTGACCAAAACGACCCAAACGACACAGATGACCAAAACAACAAAGTGGAAACTGCGTTTAAACAAGAACACTAAAAAATGTCACAAGATCGTATCTAAATTATATTAATCAAACTATGAAATATTTACAATTAAGAATGAATCGATACAAGTGTCAAAAGCCAATACGGATGATATCCTAAAATATATATATATGAATATCGTTTACATCAAATTTATGCTGCTTATATTAATTTTATTTCACAAAATATGTCAAAGAAATTACAAAAAATGGCAATTGTGATATTCTACAAATTCTATACAATCGTGGATCACGTAAAATTCTTAAAGCATGTTCGATTTCATATTTCGATGTCAGTCGGCAAACTTGTTGAAGCGTTTAGAGATATGCTAAGTTGTGGTTTCGATTCTTATTTTGAAAAGAATTAATCAACATATTTCAGTTTATGCAAAGAAGATTTAGCAAAAAGATAAAATCTGTCTTCAGCTTCAGGTTGTGCTCAAAGTGTACCAGTACACGAGAGCAGTAATAAAAAATAGACAAACAAGGACGTTACGGCGTGTAACAGCTAAATCCCTTGCCTTCTAAAAACAACCCAATTTCAAACAGGCTTTCGGGATTCATTTTCGTTGTATATGGTATTTTAATGAGAATTTATCAGCCATATTTTCTATTTTTCTACCATATTTTAAGCAGTTTTGCCCCTAAAATATGGCCACACTCCACACTTCTTTTTAGGCTATTTGGTTTCATGAAGTTTCACGCCGCTGATATCAATGAGCTCTAAAAAATTCTAAAAGCTCATAAATTATAATTTGTCACCTCCCTGGTGTGATTTTGTCAACACGAAAACGTTGCTTGCACATGGCAATCTTGTTGTGAACACGTACAAAATAATTAAAGCTATCAATAAATAATTATAGGTAACTATATTAAAAAATTATTACAGCATGGTACAATGTGGTTTCAGATAAGATGAAGTAGTCCTATGTGAATATTGCATTATTTCTGCCCCATTGTAAAAAAAACTTCCTTTTTCAAAAAGCTTTTTGTATTTCAATTTTATTTCTTGTTGTTCCACTGTAGCGTAGGGTCCAGGCACATCTTCAGCAAACATTTTCAAGAAAACCCAAGATATGGGTCCAAGATACCAAGAAAAAGAGTATTATTTTAATGTCTTTAAGCTGATCAAAAATCAAGTAAAAGAACTCCATTGAAATAAGGTAGGATTGCCAAGCCGTTGTAAATGATTGATATCTAGAAAGGTAAATACGTTACCTTTTATTAAAATGATTATATTCCTTATCTTTAACGCTCTTTCGTGGATTGTTCCTCTGTGAAGGATTGAGGGATCCCGCTCTGTGAAAAATTGAATTTTTCCTCAACTCGCTGAAACTAGGTATTGCGTTCAAAGAAGTAGAGCTGGAAACTAGCGCACCATCGTCCAGTGATTTTGGTTGAAAGAAGAGAGCAGATGTGGTTCGCATATCCGGTGAGAGGGTGTTCGGTCGATATTCATCAACAAATGCATTTACTAACCTTGAAAACATGTGAGGGGCAACAGCTGGGTCTGAACTCTACAACGAATAAAAATTGTAATTGCAGAAAAGTCCAATGGTTTGGTTTGGGAACAATTAAAGTCAGATCAATTCAAAAAATGTAAACAGAGGAAATTAGAGTTTATTCACAGTCGACTTTCCATCTCTATGTTTTTGTCCTACTTTTCTAACTGTTATAAAGAATAAGTCTTTGTTCAGCGGTTGTGGTCTAATGAATGGATGGTCAAAGAACTCATCAGCACATTTTTATATTCCAAAAAATCAACTTAAAGCTAAAATACATACATTTACATGTGCCATTCACAAAGTAGATTTGCTCCAAGTCTAATTCACATGTAAACGCGTCAAAAACTGCGGCTCCTCCCACGTTTTGAAGTGACAAATTATGGGGCAAGTAAAGAATTATGGGGGCAAGTCCATTCACAATGGGAAAGGGCACAGCATCAGCTGGTTCCCACTGTGAATGACATTTACAATTCAACCATTACAAGTTAACAAGAATTATAAAATTCTGTCGCCATTCAAAGATCATATCTCTATATTTATAAACAGTTTTTAAGAATTTTTTTACCTCAATGAATTGTCCCGGGAATGTATATAAGCCACTAAAATTGCAAGCTGAAAATAAAAATGGTCATCAAAAAGATTAAAATGGTCAAAAATATGTTTGAGCTACAATTGCAGTTAATCATACAACAAAACCAACAAAATTCAAGACTATACTATCAAACCTAAAATGTGTCATCTAATTAGTCTCATTTAGAAACTAAATCATCGCAGAGCCCCTAAAACAGCACCTGCCGAAAGTCAACTCTCTTGAAAAAATCTAAAAATATCAAATCACGTAAGTTTAAAACAAACAAACAAACAAAAACAAACGTTTTTGAAACAACAAATAAAAGAAAAGAGAAAGCAGAATAAACTATGAAGAACCAAGAAATCAAGACAACGTAAGAAAATAATTATGACTACAAGTGCTTACAGTTTAGAAAGTCCAAACCGATATTCGATTTGCTCAATGAAGAAGTTGCCTGCACGATCGTGTGAACAGCAGCAAGAGTGACTGGATCTTCACTGTGGCTAAGCACATTGGACATCTTTTTATCAAGCAACGAAAATCTATAAACAAAGATAAGGTGAACAGTGTGATTCAATTCAACATAATTCAGAGCAAATTAATCAAAAAAGGATAAATTTGCCAAGGAACTGAAAGATCAGATGTTTAAAAAAATCTGGGGTATTTTATAAGATATTGTTATACAAGGGACCATAAATCAAATTATAAAAATCAGGAGTATGAAAAAGTTGATAAAAATACAACAAGTATGATCATGCATCTTACGTAATAGGAAAGACATCCGGGAACACAATACTAGCTTCTGCAAGTACTCCATATAAGTTCCTCGCTTCAGCGTCATCCGTGGTGCACTCGGTCAGCGTTGCCTAGATACGATAAAATGCAAGCATTGCATACAAATATTTTGATCCTTTTAACCCTTTTTCACACATGAATTTGTTTCTGCTAAACAGGCAAACCCTGTGTTAGTTCTATTTTCCAGGAGGTAACAGTTATGATTCAGCTTAGTTAAAAATCTAAATTTTAAGTTTAAATATCTGAAACAAATATATTTGGATTTACCCCCTGAAAACATGAAGTTTTACCTTGTTTATCAACGAGCCGTATGTTCCATTCCGGAGGTGAAAGGGTCAACAAAATCACAAAGATCTTATCTTTAACAAACGTGTGTTATGATTCAGTTAGATTTATCTAGTATTAGTACTTACGGCCCAAGCTAGATAAGTTCTGCTTTCCTTGGACCGTGTAGAATTTAAATTTAAATTTTATATGTTGATATGATGATGATGATCAAGTTATGACAATTTGAAGACATGAAACGTGAAAGAGAAAACATGAAATTCTTACAAAAAGAACCAATAAAAGAGCTTGAGTTTCAGTATCTTGCAAAATCCCTGGATCCAGTAACAGATTATGACAATCTGAAGGCCAATGAAACCCATTTGGTTGACTATTCACATCAGGAGGAGGTGATATTACGATAGAGACCTCTGGTGAACACAATGATGCAATGTCTTCCATTGAGCTGCAAAAAGGGTTTTTTGATATCGTCTTGAAAAATGTTGATTCTCGGTTACTTGCATGCAGACGAGTCCGCACTTCATTTGATATAGGTAATAGACCTGCAAGATAGAAATGTGATTAGAAGTGGATATTGATAACAATTCCAAGCATACAGTAAAAATCATCAAATAAAATCCTGCCTGCTCAGTTTAGTAGTTCAGTTCAGTACAGTTAAATTAGTTGTTTTAATTTTTTTTTCATAAAATGTCATGGTAAGAGTAACAGTGGCTGGTAAAAATTAACAATAGTTTGCTGCTTAAAAACGTACGAAATACCTGCAAGATATGGCACCGTTTCCTTGGTGACAACAAATTTGTCCTTGCTGCAAGATAAACACAAGTATCAAACTATAAACAATGTGAAATAAACAAAATGCTCCATTATAAACATAGAATAAATTAGAAATTGTGGTTTCAAATAGCTTCGGCATTTTCGTTAATCATAGATCAAACAAAACATTAACCAACTTTCTTTGTACGACAGCCTTCTACAAAAACAACGTGTTTCAAATAAGTAAACTCGCATGTTTAGCTGTTTCACCCCGGGAAGTGCAATATTGCTCTTTGATAAACAACATTAAACGTAATACCTTTCAGGAGGTAAATGCAGGTAGACGTTTATATTGATTTAAGATATTCAACGCATGTTTATCCTCTGAATTAAGTTTGTTTAAGTGCTACAGTACCCCCTGCAAAATAAAACTTAGAGATGATTTTTTCGTTAATTTTAATTAGCAGTTAGGACAAAATGAAGTGCCAAATGCGGCTGGAAAAAGAGGTCTACACATACCGATTTTTGCTTTTTCTGCAAGCTTTCAAAAGCAAGTTCAGTATCCTGACTGTGGATGCCTTTGTTTTAGCCCACGGATGACGCAACCCTGCAAATGTCAAAATATTAAGTCAACGTATGTTTTTATCATAAAAAGGATGGTGTTAAATGTTTGAGTAGGAAAGTTAACAGGTAAGAGAAACATATTTCAGGTAAGAAAAACAGGTAAGAAAACCATATGTAAGAACAATTAGTTGCTAAAAACTTAATTTCTTTACCAATACGCTTCTAAGAGATTATATCTTTTATTTTCAAAACTATTTAAATTTTGAAAAAGATTTTTATTTCATTTTCTCGTTGTTCTGCAACAAATGATGGATATCACTTCATACTTCAGAAAATGCAAAAACGAGACTCGTGGTAATAACTTTCACAAACCTTTCAGAATGTGAGCAGCAAGCGCAAAATTGAAATTTGTATTAAAACTGAGGCCAACCACGTGATCCATTTGCTTGCAAACCCAATCCAAGGCACTGTTGTTTCTAACTCCCATGAGAACGTCTTGGAAATTCTAAAGCAAATAAATATTAAAAATATTGACAAAAATACAATAAAAATTTACATAAATTAACAACCATAACATCCAAAAATATCAGACGAAACGATTTCGAACAACGGAGCATAAACATTTTAGTTGTTCATAAAGCTCATAAAAATATAAGTTAAAATAATGAGGGTTGCTTAATTTTTGAACAATATATATAACATGTGATGTAAATTACGAAATTAAGACAAAATAATTAGGTTATAAAAACTGTATTGTTTTCCACAAATTATTGCAGTATTTAGAAACACCATTTGCTTTGGCTGAAAATGAAAAAACCCGAAAGACCTAAAGTTCCAAAATAACTTCTAAAAATCTAAAAAAAGTTCAAGTCACCTCTTTGTCAAATGCTCCATGACTATCCAAAGTTATAATACAACGCTCCAACAAAAGAAGACCACATGGAAATAACGTGAGTTCTGACAGCTGAAAAAAAACTGGATATGAATTATCAAGTTTCTTATAAGAATACTCTGTTCTTCAAAGTATTATAAGTTTCTTCAGATAAACAAAATACAAAGGTGAGACTTTATTAAATGGGAAGATAAATTATGTACTTACCTGCAAGATGCCAACAGCAATCCAGAAAAGTCCTTTGTGGTAACGTGATTCCTACAAAAATCAATTTTTTAACAATTAACAAATTGAAGATATTTAAATTCACAGGAACTACTTGTAACGAAATAAAATAAAAAGCAAATAAATGCGATTGTTCTCAGTGCAATTATATTTATCGTAGAAGGAAAAGAGGGCACAAAAAATGGAAATATATTTCGTACTGTTTCACAGTGACGTTGATACAACGTTCTAAATTCTATCCCCAAATGATAACATAATATTTCCTGTCTAAAATATTATGTTATTAATATTTAATAATTTACCATCAGTTAACCAATCAACAAAGTGGCAAACAATTCAAACTCAATTTTCACCTCATTCAAGTTTAAGCAATAAACTCGACAATACCAACAGCCTTGGCAAAACTGTGAAAAATTACCTAATTTTTTAATTTAAAATAAAATAAATATTTTTTACCGCAGGCAACAAAATTTGCAATTTAGCAAGGCACATGATAATTGATTCGATGAGACGATTTTCGTGGTACACTCCAACGGCCTGGAAAAAATCATAACTTTAAAATGAAATTTGTGTCGTCGTGTTTCAACTTAAAAGCTAATTATATCAAATAAAAACAACTGCTGTTTGTATGTAAGTCGACAAGCATGTTTTGAAAAGCACACTGAAACGTTGTATTTCTTCCAATTGTAAGTATGTTTACATATAAAAATTAGCAAATCACATCAGAGGAAATTATCACATTATCATATAAACTTTGAGTTTAATTAGCTATCATATGATCATAAATATTCAAAGTTTGATCAGCAGCTTGATCAAATTTGTTGAAATAAGTCCATTTAAAATTGAAAACTTTCAAGAACGTTTTTTATCAAAGTTCGGCAAACTAGTTCAAGACAATACTACAACGCCGCCCTACTCAGAGAAAACCGTAGTGAGTGGTTTCCCATCGCCTACCTTAACTAAAACTTGTAGCAAACTTCGGATCATGACGTCATCAACATCTTTGCTGATGCACCCAAGTGCAATAATAGATCGAGGCTGGAGAGCTGGATTGTGTGTGTAAGCAAATCTATAAAAATGGCAAACAAATATTTCCATATTTGGTTTTAAAAAACATAACAAATAAATAAATAAGGTTGAGTCATGTCTCTAAATTTAAGTTAATCTTTCTGGCATCTTTATGAATTATTCTTATGGCCTACTAACAAACATAATTTGCAGAATAGCCAAGGAAACGGCGGAATGTTTTTGGTCCACCAGTACGGTGTACATATATCACCACACGCAAGCTTAAACTTTTGATTCGAAAACTAGCAGACAGTTTATAAAAAATCTTTACCCAGATGCAAGCTGGTGCCAAGTTCTTGACCAAGTACAATCAGGAATGTCGATCATGCAAGCCTGCCACAAGAAAAAATACTCAGAAAATACCTAATTAAACAAAGATACTTGAAAATAAAAGCAAAACAAGCAGCCAATAATGCCTGTAAACAATTTGAAACAAGCAAAAGGTCTTCAACAATCTAGATATGAAAACTGTGTTAACAAACTTTTGATAGATTTCATTCCGGGATGCAGGAGCAATGAATAGACAAATAATTGAAGTAGGGCACGGAAATCATAAATGTATTCAATGTAACTCGGAAACGTTATAACGTTTATTAGTCTTTATCAATGCAGTAAATAACACGACTAAATACAAGCGCGCATTGATTCAAATTATGATATAAGATAGTATGCTACTTTGATCAAAAAGGGAAATTTTGCCACCCCTTCCCCTCCTGTTAAAGGGAGGTTGAATTGTAAGTAACATCCACAATAAAATCAAGATTACATTGAGTCCTCCTACCAGTGCAGATGTTACAGAATAATGTAAATATCATTTATTTTGTGTTTAGATAGTGATCAATACAAGAAAATTTAATTGCGAAACCACAAAAATGCAAATTTCGTTTGGTATCGCAGATCTTGATATCAAATATACGAGAAAAAAGAAAACAAGAATTCGTCACACAAATTCGCTCTTGTTATAATACCTCTACGATTTCAAGCAAAGATTCTGTGATGGCTTCAAGAGCTGATATCGATATGGAATCGTCATCAGATTCTGGACTAAAAGTACGGGTTCGACCCCGAACCAAAGATGGCTGGAAAGCTTTTGCAGAAGCTGACTTTACTTTGGAGATACCTGATAATAAATGATGAAAATAAATATAACATTGCATTTATCAAATTAATTATATCGTGAATTTTAGCTGGCAGGAATAAATGCAAAATATCTGTCTGTATTAAAGTACGTAAAGTAAGTCGGCCAGCCGCTAGGTTGAAGGCAACCCAAGGCTCGTCTTTCATTAGTTGCTACCCATGGCGAGTAAGGGAGGGCGCAACTCTTTTCCCTGGCTTGATAAACTCTTACCCTAGCTGAGTTGGTACTCATTTACCAACCTAGAAGGGATGGACAGCTGAGTTGGCTGCAGGCTTTGCAATTAGACGTTTTGACAGCTGGTCCCGAGCCCGCGCTCACACATCACAGAGAGTTTGGCTTCGGAACACAGCGCCACTCGACCAGTAAATTTAAAAAAATCTCATTTGATAATTTTTTGCTGAGCAAAGATGTTGAACAAGAAAGATGAAACGTTTCTTGGGAAAAATAATTTAATTTAATTTAATTTATACATATTGCTTCAGTAAATAATGTTAAAAACAAGTAAATTATAAAAATATAAGATAAAAATCACATCTTTACTTCGTTAAACATTTTACAACTATGAGAAGAATTTGCTGATTAGATAAACTTTTCAAAGAAATAGTTTCTACAGCAAACAACACATAAATATATATTGAATTAACCCTTTGACCCCGGGAAGGTTTAACGTGGCCCATTGCTAAACAACGTGAAACATCAGGTTTCCAGGAGGTGACTGCAGACAAAACATGTAATAATTTTACATGTTTTAGAGTAAGTTAATCTCTTGAATTAGGTTGGTAAGTGTTACCACCTCCAAAATTAAACTTGGATAGTTTTTTCTGTTCATTAAAAAAGATTTGAGCGTGAATAAAGTTTTACTTCTCACCATAAAGCAAGTAATATTTTTGTTGCGAAAAGTCTTCCAGTCTCGATTTCAATAACTTTTGTGTTTTCCCTGTTAAAAAGAATTAACAATATCATAAGCAATAACCCAGCTTTAAAGATCTGTTGTCAAAAAATCAATTAAATAATGTAACTCTTCACCATTTTCTTAAATTTTTCAAACAAAAAGCAGGTGCAGCAAAAATCACCCAAATTTTTTGGTATATTCTCAAAATAAAATAATTTAAATTACCTCTAAAACTAATTCCGGAACAGGTTAAGAGAGATTGCAGTGAATTGATAACGAGGCCATGAATTGATGCTTTCAAAGACAGTGGTCCAGTTGCCACAAGCAACGTAATGACGTGAAATATATCGGGAATATGATTGGCAACTGTAAAAAAAGTACAATGTTATAATTATCTTCATAACTTTAAATTGATAAAAACAGCTTCTTTCCATTAGCTTTGCAGTTCAACCATCAACATTTGGCTTTTAAAATAACAGGAAGTTTTATTCGGGTATTCGAGCAGTTTGCAAGAAATTATTGGCAAAACAAATTTGCAAGAAATTGCAACTGCAATAAATTATACGCCAAATTTACCTTTAAAGTAAAGCAATAAATAAAAGAAAAAAGAAAAATTGAAGAAAAGAATAAATACCATCCAGGCAATTATTGAAAGACAACATTAATAGATATCTTGCCAAAATGGCAATATCATCCCACATTAAATGTCTTTCCAAGTTTCCAGTTGGCGATAAACTTGTTCGAGTCAATATCTGAAGAAAAAAAACAGAAAATCTCCTTCAACTCGTTACAGGATTATTTTTTCATAAAGCAAATGCTTTATTTAAACACCCGTCCCCATTGGTCCCCATTAGTACTTAATCCAGTAAAAATAAAAGCAACACAATTTTAAAAACAAAACCCTACAAATGGCATACCGTGTTTAGTCTTCCAATGACTTTACTTGAGACCAAGGGAACATTAGCAGCAGCGAGTGCCACCGCAGTATCCGCCATTACTTCAGCTTTTACAGAGCCAAGACCACCAGTAGCACTTGTCTAAAAAATATAAAATACTTTGAAAAAGAGAACGTTTAGCGAGTAAAAGACGAGAAAAAAAGGAAAACCACGATGCTTAGCATCATTCTGTCTATTTTTTTCTCTCGTATCCCAACTAAAAACATAACAATTTTTTACATGAAGCTAAAATCCTAAAATAAATCGCCCAACTTCTCATGCAAGATATATAAAAGATACAAATCAACAACAAGTACCTTGATAAAACTATCCAAGACGACATCAAGTAGTTCTGGTAGCTTTCCAATGTTTGCCCAAACTTTTGCTTGTATGGATGGATAAAGCTGTGGCAAAACGTTAAGTTTAATTTGATATCATAGTCATATAAAATATGCTTACTTAAACTACATTAGACTATATTATACTACATTATACTACATTATACAACATTAAATTACATTAAACTACATTTGACTACAACTTTAAACTACATTAGACTACACTATATCACATTAAACTTATGCAAATTTTTTAATCAAATGTGAGATAACCAACCAGACGTTCCACAATTGTAAGTTGAATGAGCTTGTCAAGAATCTGTCCCAGTTTTATTCTTGATGGATCTTCTGGAACACATTTGCAAAATCTACAGAAAACAAAAGACAATTTCAAAAGAAAGCAGACAGCTTTGCTAAACATTTGCTTTAGAGATTGCAAAACAGGTTATTTTCTAATTCATTTTATTCAAACAAAAATAACAACACTTATTTATCTACTTACAGTTATACTTAGAGTCTTAATCTTAACGGTGGTAGTAGTCAGTTTAGTTGATTGTGAACAGACGCGAGCATACCATATAAATTACAACTCATTACAATGAACAATTATCATGCAACTCGACACCCATTTTAAACAATAATAATCATCACAAATATTTTTCCTGGTTGCTTTAATTTGATAACAATTCCAACATTTTTTTTTCTAGCTAATTTTGTGTCTTCTTTTATCGGCTTCAAATTCATAACCATTTTGGGAGGGTTGGGGAGGGACTCTGTTCAATAAACGAACTATCGACATGTGACCTTTGGATCTGTTTTCTATAATTTCATACTAACTTCTTGCCCGTAGTCTAAGCGCTCTGTCCACGCTTTATTTGCGTCTCTTGCGCATTATAATAAGTCTCTATTCATGTTTTCCTCTTGAGACTAAATCAATTCAGTTACAGAAAGTTTTGCAAAAAAATAACATTGTGCAGAACTTTAGAAGGGTTCTAAAGCTGAAGGCTGCGGCTGGTCTACAGTGTTTGTTTTATTGTTTATGTTTTATCTTTGTTAAAATATTTTAGAAGAGTACGTATAATGTATAGATAATAGAACCAAAAAATTTAGATGGGAAAACTAAGATAAGATTATGTTCGGATAAGATAAGATAAGAAATATTTGGATAATATAACATAAGATAATATTTGGATTGCAAAGCAATATATTTCTTAGCAGATAACAGATAACATATGAAACTCCCTACATTAAGCAGAGAACACTCCCCAAATTTATCAAAAAACGCAAAGAATACCACAAAAAGCCTAGCTGGAAAAATTAGTGAGTCATTAACAGCATATTTTTTTAAAATAATTCAAATCCCGATGAGTATATCCAATTTGCAAATATGTGCTTACTTGGTTAAATTTGGAAGCCATGGAGCCATGTATTCCAGGCAAAGGTGCTTCAACTCAAAATCAGATAGACTGAATCCATTTATACACTCGTCAAGAAACTAGAAAAAACATTACCGTAAAATCTTAGCTAGACGATTCCCTATGTTTTCCTTGTTTCCTTGCTACATAATGATAGCACTTCAATCCAGAAGGGACTCGTGACATTACTAGTCAAATCTTGGACCTAATGTTGCTGTTTGCCCGGGATTGTAGCCCCCAATAAATTCAAGAACAATGCTTATTTTTCTGCTTGCCAGGGAAATCCCGGGCACCAAATGAGAACGCAGTTTTTCATCGCAGTATTTCAGTAACGCAGTACTTCAGAAAATGTCCAACCACGAGGTATAACAAAGCAATCTTCAGAACGTTGAATTCGAAAGCTTCGAGAATCGAATTCGAAGCTTTGAAAATCTAAATCGAAACTTCAAAAATCAAATTCGAGGCTTCAAAAACTAAGTTCAAGATTTGACTTGTAGTGCAATGACTCCCTAGTGGGGCGACGTGTTATTAGATATAGCAAAGAAACGGATGGAAAATCCCAGTCGTCATTAAAAGAAAAGATATCAAATTTTGTTGAAGAGTTAAAGAAAAGAATCTTCCTTAAATATCTCTTCTTATTTAAAATTCACAGACAAAATTTCTCATTTATTTTCAAAGTTTTAATATGATTCAATTGTGATATTATTTTTCTTCTGTAGTAGTTACCATTCATAATCCATGAAAATAATTGATTGATTGATTAGAAAATAGTCATCGTCAAAATCCTTATTATATATGATAAAACGTACCTCGAGTGTCATATTTGGCTCTCTCTTTGCTAGTTGTTCGCTTATGCTTTTGATAAACATTGTATTATTTGAAGGTATGCATAAACCTGTAAGAAATGACATTCATTTCAATAAGACATTAAAAATACAAAATGAAGTAATACAAATTTCTTCTAAATAATTGTATTATCTTACCTTTTGCTTCTAACAAACGCTCCTCTATGTGCAGGCTGAAAGTAGATGTTAGCGCACACAGTAGATTGTAAGCAGCCAATCGCAAGCCCGGATCTTTGCTGCCAAGATTCAATAAGGCCTAAACCAAAAAAACAAATCAAAAATAGAAACGAACACAAACTATCATATAAAAAACTCAATACAATTTATCGTACAAAATAAGTAAACAAGACAAAATACAGTCAAACATCTCAAACTCGCGAAACGCAAACTCCACTTCAACTCAAACTATTTTGTACAACCGTAAGAGCTGTCTGTCAGCATTGATTTAACCAGCTTCATCTTATAAACTCGCTATCTTGAACACTTTCTGTTCCATCGAGAGTTCGAAATAACGGGGCTCAATGAAAGAGTGAAATTTTACTGGAAATTATTTTTCTATATCCTTCGAGAACTTTCAGCGTTGTTATCTCTAAAACTCGCTATCCCCGACGAAATGTTCATTTCCCTTCAGAGTTTGAAATAACGAGGTTCAACTGAAGAAAAAGACAAAACTGTCCGAGTTTAGCAAAGAAAAGACATTGCACCATTACCATATTTAATACCGTTCCAGGTACATCTTTAGGCCTTATTTTCTTCTCTGATGTTGATGCTTTAGAAACCTGAAACAAACATACAAAATAAGGTTTAAATCCAGTGTGAAGTCTGTTCAGTATGAGGGACTAGTCTAATTGCATATTTGTCCTACTCTTGCAAACTTGCTTTGGCTTCAAAAATATTAACTATAACCAAAATATAACATTAAAACGTATATTTCACAATTTTTCAAAATTACAAAATAACGAAATCCTTTGATATTCTTTTCAACAAATAACAAGTAATGTATTTTAACTTCAATGCCAGATTCAAAATGATCATGTGTAACTGTTATCGTTCTTTAGATAAACAAATAAATAAATAATTTTACGAATTGATTAAAAGTTTTGAAATCGCTTTAAAATACTACTGACCGGTTGCGATAACTTCCATCTTGACATGACATGATTGACAGCGACAGTAATCTGCTCTGCGCATGCACTGAAAAATCGCAAGCCTGGACCACCTATTGTGAAGTGAAGCTCAAGCATATCTTCATGGAATGAAGCCTTCGAAAAATAAATTTAACAAATCTTTCAATAAGAGTTGCAAGAAGTATTTAAACCTTGGAAAATGGCTCCCAGAAACCTTTCAAGAAACTCGGAAGTAATTTCAGACACACGAGTAAATAAAAATAAGCAATGTTATTAGATTTGGATGGAACTCTCTCAGTAGAGGACTTAAACAAAAAGAAGGCATACCTTCTTTATTCAAACTTAAGATTGCAGAATACTGTTTGGGTCTGCATTTGGGTCATAAAGTAAAAATAGCTTTAATTAAGCAGATATAAAAAACTCTTTTCCCATTTGCTTCAATAAAACCTACACAGTACACAATGATTGGTCTGATTTATGAAAATTATTCTCCGAAAATCTCTGGAAATTTATTCAGTGATACTTCAAGATCATTGCTGCATGTAACAAGTGATAGAAAGTTTATTGTCAACAAACAATGACAACAGCAAGCATATTGAATTTTCAACTCTGCGCAACATCTCAGCTCTTGCCTTACTTTACTTACGTTGCCTGCGTCATATTTTTGATAGACTTTAATAAAAGAAACACAACAAAATAAAATTTACCTGTTCAATCTCAGATGCGTAATAAACATCATTTATGACGCAAGAATAACCAAGTAATTTAACTTTTTCTGCTGCTTGTATTTGAACAGAATTTGGACCAACCTGAAAATATCCAAACAACGAAAAAACATTTATTTAGTATCAAACAAGCATCGTGTAAAAACAAACAAAATATATTTCTGAATTTTTTTCTGTATTCATTGGGTTCGAAAGGAAAAAATCACAACAATCAAACAATCATTAATCGCAATGCATCTTGGTCAAAATAATGCAACGCAATGCATCACGGTTAAAATGTAATGCATCATGGTAGAAAACTCTTGCCACCATGTAACTATCATGAAACAAAACCATGATCGAATTTTAAAAACAAAATGCATTTAAAAATTTTTTTTTTAATTTAAACAAATTTAAATATTTATAATTGGTCACCTTTACGTAAAGTGTTCCTTTGTTAATTCTTTGCACAGGAAATATCTGCAGTAAAATTAATACTTTAACAGGAAAGAAAACGACTTCAAATTAAACATGCCAGAAATATTGTAAAGCTATTTCATACCTGTCAAGTAAGATGCAAAAGAGTTAATCAATTAGTTTACGCGTAGCTTCAAAACTCAGCACGCAGGCTACAAAGCAATTTGATTTGAAAGAATATCTTAAAGTGACTCACTAATTTTATCCTAAAAAACAAAACAAAGCAAAAATAAAAATAGTAGAAAAGTAAAATAATAGTCGTGAAAATTTAGCAAAATAAACATGAGAAATGTAAACTCACTTTCAAGTCATCTTCTAATGTTAAAGTAGAATTCGGTAGTTTTAACTCATCTTGCAATATGAAATCGTAGAAGCGGTGCAAAGCATCAATTGGAATTACATTCAAGCTCCCCTATGAAAAAAAATAATTTCAGTATTGAAAAGAAAGGAAATTTTGATTTCACAAACATCTAAATAAAATAAATAAATATAAAATTGAGAAGGTTACAATTTTTCATCGTTTTCTGGACATATTAACTTGATGCTTTCGTTGGGATTGCAATATCACATAGGGATATCATCCGAAATATTGCATTGCAATCAAGAAAGATAATTTGTAACTAACATTTTCTTGCAAATATAAATAGCATTTGCTCTCATAGAAAAAAGATAATATAAAAATTTTCCTAATAATACAAAACTAGACTAATACCTTGAGAGGAGCAAGGATTCTTTCGTTTATTTTTGCATAATGTTTTAAACTGCTGTTCGCATTGTATAGGTAGATGACAGACAAACTCTTTACTTGAGCTTCTGGAAGCACTGCAAATGCTTTGGCTAATGTTTCAGGCTGAAAAAGAATTTAAAAAAAAAAATTTGTACCTTTGGCTAAAAGGGCGCATTTCTTTAAGCAAAAGATTGCGATTTAAAATATGACAATGCAATTTGCGATTTGAAAGAATAGATTTCACACTTAAATTAGATGAAGGTAAACAAAGACAGCAAAACGTTATGATTTCGTTTTGAAGGTGTTGAAATCTATCCTTTACAGTGGCAAATTGCATTATCATGTTTGAAACCACAATTTTTGTTTTATAAGTTCCCCTTGTTTACCAGCAGGAATGTAGTGCCACTAAAATGACAAGGGAGGCTCCAATATAAAAAGACCCAAAAACAATATCAAAAAATGAAGATCAATTATTATTTGGCATTAACAATGGGAAATGAGCCCCTTTAGCCCCCTAGCACTACATCCCTGTTTACCAGAGGCAATTCCATGGCTGGGAACGAGGTTGGTTAAACGTTTCCAGTGATAATCGATCAAAAAAGATTACCCACCCTGAATCTGCTCTCTGAGGTAGAATGAGTAAAATCCAGAACGAGATCCCATGGTTGCCCATAAACTGGTTGAAGTGTCAGCAAAATATGATAGATGAGGATTTCGTCATTCATCTGATCACTCCTGAAAATAATTTTTAATTTCAAATGTCAAATGTTTTAGCCCAATCAACACAAGTTAAAAAAACAGAAAAAGTTAATTATTTGCAAGCAACGAAATAAGATCTCTTCTCGTTAGTTCATCTACTTTAGTTAGTTCACTCCAAAACTCTATCATTAACAGTAATAAATTTCAAAAATATTAATTTCGTAAATAAAAAATATAACGTACACTGAACTGAACTTAACTGAGCTCAAAATTCAGTAGTTCGTTACGATGTCATGTTAAATTATCATGTTGCTAGCCAACTAAATTCGCTGACTAAATTAAATTTAAATTAATACTAACGTATGCCTTAAAAAAAACTATCAACAGTTCGAAGAAATTGTATAAATATAAATAAGCTTACTTGTTTCTTCGAACAATATAATAAAACAAAGGTTTTCCGGCTTTTGATTTTCCTTCCTAAAATTAAAAAAGAAAAACAGGCCTTCAAATAAAATAAAATAATTCAGAAACTGTGCTCCTCAAAACGCAAATATTGTAGATAAGATTGAAAAGAATGAAGCACGTTACATTTTTCAAATTTGTAGACAAAATAAAAAAATAAATCTGTCATTAAGAGTGATGAATATTTAAATAACGAATGCAAGTTGCTTGTCATAAATATCAACAAAGCTTTAGATTTACATTTCCGTCCGTCGCAGCTCTCGTGAGGCTGGTCGGCCAATGCATCTCGAGAGGAGCCAGAAGAAAATCTTGTGAAAACAATGCATTCTTCTGACGTCATAAAACCGCCATGAATTTCCACAAATATAGATATCTAACCAACGTTTCAAATTAACAATGACCGACAATATAATCCTACTATCGCCGCAATGAAATCAAATTAGTGATGGTCTACTAATTGTTTTAAAAATTTGCAACATTACGAACCTGATAAAAAAGTTGCAATGATTTAATCGCCTGAAGCTCATCTTTGTTTTGTCCAGCGTGCTTCGTCATAAATTCTCTAAACTTTGACCCCATGCTGCTTGTTCGATGCCATCTAGGAAAACAGACTTGACAACTAAAATCGTGTCAACAAACAACTTATTGTACTTACGCTGAAATAAATTCAGTGCTTGTTGTTGTTCTCTTACATTTCAGTTTCATAAAATAACTTCATTCGAACGATGAAAGACACCAGAACAGTTCTCTTAATAATTTTAAGACATCAAAGAGGAATGAGGCAGAATTATCTGCTTAAGAAATGTTTGAAAAATTGTTTCATTTTGAAGCCCGCAAACTACTTCAACTACTTTGTGGTGTATTATAAACTTAAATTAAAACATCTTTCAAGTTTACAATACTCAAATTAGCAAAATACATAGATATCAATTTTAAAATAATTGATCATTAAAATATATAGTATAAAAAAACAATAAGCTTACAATGTCCCCTTTTGTAGCTTGCTTGGTTGATGATCTGGTGGGCCTAAATGTGCAAGAAGTGTAACCAGTCGTTCAAATGTACCACGACCCACCGCCTTGTAGTCCCTGTTGAATATTAAATTTAATCAAACCTAAACTTATAAATACGACAACATAATGGTGGTAATAAGTCTTTTTATGCACCGTCCAACCCAACCCTTTGATTAAAGATAAAGAAATGAAGCCAGTGATAAAGACGCGAGCGTAGTGCAATGATTAGCACTCCTGCCTCTCGCTTTAGCGACCGGGGTTCGCATCCCAGCCGCGTCTCCCAAAATTGAGTCAGCTTGCTGGGGTTTGCGGATGGTTATGTATAACCTGTTTCTACTGTTGGAAACAAGTCATCTCGAGACTTTTGAAGGCTTGCAACGTTAAATACGATCACTGATCACACACACATTCACTTGCTCGTCATTGAAAATTATTGCATGCAATGCTTCGTGGAGCAATCTATGCTGAAAAAACAGTTTCTACTTCTCTCCATAGATAAAAACAGTTTAAAAAAATAGCATGCAAAACACAAGACAATCAAAATATGCTAGAAATAATAATAAAATTAATAAATTGGGTTGAAATAATATGCATCACTAAAGCCTGTGCACCCTCGCCTCCTATCGCCTAACTACCACCACCCTGGGAAATAATCTCTTTTTCTCGCTCAACTAAAAACAGAATATGATAAATGACATTTTTAATCCTTGCTGATCAAAGACTTGTAATCTCAAATTCATTCTCTGTTAGTCTTGGCAATGTATCATGGTAAAGAAAAGTTGCGATAAAATAGGCCTAAATCTTTACGTGTAGCGAATCCGTCACCCCGATAATTGTGAAGTGCTTAACGTAACATCTACGCAGCACGCGTCACAGAGGAGCATCACTCATAAGAATAGCACGAGAAAAACTTTAGTGAAGTAATGGTGAGACGGAAAAGGGTGGAGTTAATCAAATGAAACATCTAAAAGTACAAGACAAGACGAAAGTTTTCCTGAACAATTCATTGCAAGAAACTGGCCTAATAATTAAACATAAAATACTTTGGTTAACTCGTTAATTTCATGAAAAAAACAACAGCTAATGCTGGGTATCTTGAAACAAGATATCGAAGTGTTTCTTACCCTTTCAATTCTTGACCATTGTGAAAAAAGAAATGTTCTTTACCGTTTCAATGACAGATAAAGTTTGCAAGTAATTTGGGAGTGTTTAAAATGCAACAACAACAAAAACTACGTTCGGAAAGTTAGAGAGCTTTCTCCCAAACGTCGATTTCAGAAAGTTTTAAAAATAACACACACAAAGTTGAATTGGCGAGTAAATAAAAAAAAATGTTATTGTTACCTGTTTAAAGTTAAATGCTGTCCAATCTTCTCCTGATTTCCCCATAAAAGTTTATGAAGCAACAAAACGCTTGAATCGGCCACCAAAGAAAATGTAGAGCTATCTGCAAAATTTTCTGGAACAGGAGGAGTAACAGAAGAAACATCCGCAAAATATCTGAAAATTATTAATGCAATTTTACGTCAATATAGCAATTTGTACATGAAAGAATTCAGCAAAAATTCTCAATAAATAAACTCTATGACTTGTCAAATAATTATTGTTCAACGACGTCTGATGAATATTTTTTCTTTACTTTTTTGTCATGAAACGTGAAGGGAAGATGCATTTCCGTCGTATAACCGGTTGGTTAAGTTCAGTATTTATGTGAAATTCACAGAGAAAACAATTATTAAACAAAAGATTCAAGACTGAGCATAACAATGCGATTTTTCAATCTAAATAATAGATATCCCACCTTTTAATGCAGCCAAACATAAACAAAACAGCAAAGTTTCGTTCTCTGTGTTTATTTTGATTTGAGTGAGTGCCATCGTGAATGTGAAATCTTTTTTTTTCAATTGCAAATCCCACTGTTATGCGATGGACCTTAATATTTTGGTTATAACATCTTCCGCTGCTTTTCAATCAAGTAACTCAATTCTCAATAAATAAACTCCTAAGTTTCAGTACAAAGTGTCCCCAACAAATTACATCGGTTTTGCAACTTTATTGCAAAAACGTACGTACAAAGCTCTATGTGATTACATGCAATAGAAAACCTGATAACTAACGAAAAATTTGAGACCTCATTTAGAGAAAATGCAAGTGTATGAGTGTCGACAGTTGGAAGAAACATTTTTAAAAAAGCAGTTCGTCATCGAAGAGATTTTAGGCATTGCAGCCTTTAGAACTGAAACTTTTCACTTCCTGTGTAGTCGGGGAGCAAAAGCCCTAGCATCATCTGTCTGGTCATTGCCTACTTGAAAAATAATTGAAAACGTCACTGTGTAAGTTGTTCCGTTCACAACTGTCAAAGTGAAGAAGTTCTTTCAAATCTTAAAATGTGTGAAATTCAAAGAATTCTTGAATTCTTGCATTTCAAACAAACTGAAAAATTCCAATATTTACGCTCAATGAAATCTGACATTTTTCGTTAGCTATCAGGCGGCTATCTAATGCACATTAAAAAAATAGCTACGAATAAACGATAATATACACTAATTTGTAGCTTCATGTTCAAACAATTATTCAAGTGACAAACAAAATATACTTACCCATGTACCCCATCAAAATTTGCTTCTAAAAATTTGTTGAAAACATCCATATGTGGTTCCTTTGTAAATATGACATGATTCGCCAAGTTCTGCATGATCTAAAAAAGTTACGAAATGCATAAATATGATGAAGCAACAACATTACCGCTAGAATTAAGTAGCAAACTAAATAAACAAAGTACAGAAATAAACACGGAATCAACAGACCCAGGCTTTCTCATATAAAAAAACAAAGAAATTTAATTTTTTCCTCGTCAGTAAAATCTGATTAAAAATAACAAAGCACAACAAATAACTAGAACGAGCTGAAATATACACATAAATGAACATATGGACCTACCTTGGAAATATACCGAAGTCCTCGACGCATTTTGTCGGATGGGGGTTGTTCAAGAATACCAAACGTGTGGGGTGACACTAAAATGAATATTTATAAATGTTTAAGGAAGCATTTTTACATTTTTGGAATTTTACATTTTTACATTTTTACTCCGTGACCTTCACACCAGTACTGCTATAAACAAAGTCATAAAACGGGATTTCAATGTTTCAATGTTTGTGTTTCCTAACAAAAAAGTTCAAAGAAGCAGTGATTATTAAACAAAACAAGAAATTAAAAGACTCACTTATTGCTGGATTCAAAAATCTGAGAAAAACAGCACTTGCTACAGCAATGTATGTATTAGATGGAAATCGTTCTTGTACAGCCTATAAGGAAAAAGATCGCTAGTAAAGTTTCAAATTATATAAATTATATATTTATGTTATTTATCGATTAAAAAATACTGTATAAATGCAAATACAGTGGAAATCCGCCATCTCGAACTCTAACGGGAAATTGAAATCTGTTCGAGATTGAGAATGTTTGAATTAACGGGCAGTATTTCATAAGAAAGCCTAGCGAGGGGAACTGAGAATTTGCTCAAAATAGCGAGTTTTCGAGGTAACGGGTAGTCGAGATAGCGGATGTGAACTGTACAGGGTAATAGAAGCTGCAAAATATCATTAAAATGCAAAAAATATTTTATAAAAAGTTTATAATTGTTACCAAGAAATGTTTATCACAAAAATTCTTACCTTGTTTAAACTGAAGCAGAGTCCTTTTATCTGATCCGGGAAACTAAAAACATAATTATAAAATTAACATTTTTAGACATAAGAAAGTTAACATCAGTTAGCAAAAATGAAACATTCAAACCTAAAGCAAGAAGATGTAAGATTAAAAAATGTTATCACAAAGTGTAGATCCAATAAAATGACTACAGGCCACCAGGGCTCATCAATGTATATGAGCGCACAAGAACCGCTTGGAGGCACAAAATTTCACTACAAACAGTACTGGTATCAATTGCAGCCACATTTACTTTACCAACAGTGCTTTAATTGCAGGCACAGTTTTCTCACTCATTTTCTCGCAGGCACAAGATATTTTAAATGAGGCCTAGGCTATTTTCATAAATTGCAACACGAAATTGTTTAATACAATGACATAAATCTTAATAAAATTACCTGTCAAAGGATTCGATGAGACGGTCCACAAGGAGTTTTGCCAGTGATAAGACGTTGTTCGTATTTGTCTCCAAATTCTCTTTCTTTTCAATTCTAACAATAAAACATTTATATAATGCCTTAATATTTACGTTGATGTGATAAATTGTAATGTCGTGTGGCAGAGTAAAATATATACGGAAATTCAACTTGGACAAGAGTAAAATATAATATAAAACTACAATAGCATTGAATTAAGAGAAACAAACATTTAGTTTTTTTTGGTCCAAGGTTGTTTTCATTTTACAAATTGCTGAATTTTCATCTAGGTATATCTAAATAAATATACATTGTTAAAGCTCCAATAAAAACCCAAACAATTCAATTCAAAATTCATGCTTTATCATACATGTTCTGTAAACGCTTTATAATCCTTAACATCATATACGCATTTGATGCTAAGGAATGATTTCCTATGCACCGTCCCGTCAAACGATCCAACATTTCATCCAACGTTATTCACTAAACATCAATATTGGATCGCTTGAAAACAATGTCTTGAAAACAAAGTCTTCAAAATGCTGATGATTTAACAAATATACTGATACACAAATATATTTATATAAAGATATAAGTAATGTAAAAAAGTCTTAAAAATTGACATTAAGCAAGACAATATGATGGTTTTTAGTTGCAAAGTGTTAAGTAACTGACTGGTGGCCCAAGAAAAAGTCCCTACGTTAGCAAAGCTATATAAGAGCTTTATATTTAACGATATAATCGAAAATAGGAGCTTTATACTTGATAATATTGTTTTTTCTTGATATTGACGTAAGAGGCTTCAAATTAACGTTCGATACCTACCTTGCTTGCTAAAGTCTATCAAGTAATCCCTGAGCTATACTAAAGGAAAGCCAACGTTAACGTTATTTTCAGCTGATTGCAGCAGCATAAATCCTCTATTTTTGGTTTCGAGTATAACTCAGTGATGATTGGGTTGAGTATGGCAAACAGGGTGTCTAACTATAAATTGAAGCCTCTATAATCAAATTAAAGACAGAATTATAAAAAATAGCGCTCCTCCAAAGCAGCTTTGCAAATGTCAAGGCTTTCTAGGCCATCCAGTAGCTACACATTATATATGGTCACACGATACGTTATCTTTACACATATTTTTTTAAACTCTGTTAATACCTGGTTGGATCAACTTCATATGATTTATTCGTATCATGACTCATGATTGCCATGCTCGGTGCCAAAAGATGCTGCAGATAGCCATTGCCGTATACCTTGAATGCACATGCCATCGTTTTGCTTGCCAGACTGTTGCTTCTGAACAAAGTTTGCATTCCCTCAGCCAATTCAACCTTTAAGTATATATTTAATAATAAGCCTATGATGACTGTTTTGGAGGGCATTTCTGATATTTAAAATTATTAGAAAATATTGATCGAAAACCGTCATTACAAAGCCAATCTTGCGAGGTCAATCATCTTACCTCTATCCCCAGCTATTTTTTGCAAGGTTGTCAAATGAGAACCTTTGGCAAGCTGGTACCTAAAAATTAGGTTCTTTAATGTGGGTTTATACTTTAATGGTATTTAGATTAAAAAGGTTATGAAGCAATCATTTTCTAAACAATAAGCAATCTCACCTCTTGTCTGAAAAGATTCGTGAGCAATTGATTCAGAAGATTTTTTGAATCAAAAATTGTGACATAGACTTGCGCCAGGTCACCCTGTGAGAAAATATTAAAAGGTTTATTTCTTGACATCAGCAATGACAAGAACATATTTATATTCGCAAGAACATATTCGCATAACGTAAAGTCCTTGTACAAATGTTCTCTTAGCAAGGTTAATTTTGGATTTTGCAAAACCTCCTCAAATGTGAGGTGATGTCGGCCTGGGTGTGGTCATGTAGAATGTTGACATGATCCCTGTGGCACCGTTTATAGTAACAAATGTCTGTTGTGTAAATTTTTAGAATAAATACAAAAATTGTTGTTCCTTACTTTAAACCCTAAAATAAGAAAATCATGAATACCATGCATATATCTAATAAATATAATTAAATGCACATATAAAAAAGACAGTTACCATTTGCTCAGACTGAATGATATTTGCCAGCGCCATTGCTATTGGCAAATCACCATCTTCGCTGGTCCACGTGACCAGATTCACCATTCGTTCAAATCGATCTTCGAGAACAGTCTCTGCAAGGTTTTCAAATTCTGTGCCCTGAGAAAAAGACGATAGGCTAGAATTTCAGCCCAATATTGTACACTAGCAAAAACCAATTTAAGTATTCATCAAGTCTGCAAACAATAAAAAACATTGTTAATATCCCGGTAAAACTAAAATCATGTCCTTGTGAATCATTCAAATTTAGTAAACATGACACAAGTTTATCTTATGATATATATAGATAGATGTATCTTTTTAGAATATCGGTGAGTACTTCCATAAAATATCGGTGAGTACTTCCATAAAATATCGGTGAGTACTTCCATAAAATATCGGTGAGTACTTCCGTAAAATATCGGTGAGTACTTCCATAAAATATCGGTGAGTACTTCCATACCTGTTTTAGAATATCGGTGAGTACTTCCATAAAAGTAGATCTCGTCTGTGGATCCTCATGATATCCCAAACCTTATAAAAGAAGAAAACATAAAACCTAATTCTATATTTTATAAATTCTTATTCTGTGCTAAAAGTGATTGCACAAATAGTTTTTACACAATTCAATGCCAATTAATACTGCAATAGAATCAGCAACTCAATCTTCTTAAAATTCGTTCACCAATTGAATACTTTCTGTCGTGGCTTTTGTTGCAGCCTAACCAATAGGAGGGGAGAAGGTTTAGATTCAGAACGAGTTTAAATGCGAATACAAGGTTGGAAAATGCACTACGAAAGGCGCTTTAGCAGAAGAAATAGATTTATTTATAAACTTTACATTCTATTTTCGCAATTTCAAAGGTTCTTCGTAGATTAGGCCTCTTCGCTCTAGCTATAATTTAGTCAATTTCCTCGTCTTCTCGGAGTCTTTCTTTTCGGCTCTGATTAGGCCTTCTCAGTTTGCTGACGAAAAATAGTCAATTTCACGTTGCAGATTTGAAAAGCACAACGTTTTAATGTAAATAAACAAAGTAAGCATGGATTTAAAAACACATACCAATAGAATGCATCAGTCCACTGTCAATATTTGCGCTCAGCATGTTGGACATTGCTTGAACGGTGCTGCCTCTCAGATTAGCATAATGAGCGGCAAGTGTGTTTACTCGATGAGAAGTTTCATCATGTACTTCATAACATTTGTTGAGAATATTCATAAACAGTGTAAAATGTCTGCAATTAATCAAAATAATTTATTTATTTTATTTATTATTATTATGACATATAAAGTAAAACAAGGAAAATGATTCTAAATGTCATGCAATCACAAATATGTATAGGGTGGTGCCAAAAACGTTACCCTTACCTAAATAATAGGGAGGTTAACCCTTTCACGCTAAGCAGACAAAGCAGACAAATCATATAGAAGTTTCATTTGACAGGGGGTAGCGCTTACAAACCAACCTGATTCAAAAG
>JAYJMH010086748.1:0-31918 GCA_036873815.1 Phacellophora camtschatica | reverse complement strand
TAGCCGTTTAGCTGAGCTAGTTCTAGCTGGTATATCAGTTGCGTCGGTAAAGGCTGCATTCCCTGTTGCGTTGGCCCAGGCGGGCACAAATAGTTTTAGATGTGACCCCGAAATTTTGCCAAAGATTCGAATACAATTTTAATAAAGTACGTCTTTTCTTTTTTTGTTATTCTTATGACCGCCATATTTTTAATCACTTGTTTATCGACAGAGCAGAAAAACGTGTTCATTTCTACTGCAATTGTTCCCAACGCCTCTTCCTTTTTTATCCTTAATTTTTAGGCTACTGATACTGGTAGTTTTTGAAGTCGTATTTAACAGATAATTAAAAATTTTCTAGGTTTCTTTCGTGTTACCTTTAAAGGAAAGATGCAATCCTTTGAGGAAATTCATTTGCTTTCAGCTTAACATTTTAAGGGTTTACTTGATTTCAAAGATATCTGTATGAGCTCATTAAAATTTCAGACTTGTTTCGAATTGCTGCTTTCTTTATCCTCCCTTTACTTTTTGCTGGTTTTTGAATTCCAACGTTAGCCACTGTTATAAATCTTTCTTGTTTGCATTGGAGCATGTTTATTTGGTATTAGTGAGTAAATTGCAGTCCAAATATTCACAGCGGTGTTGGTATCCTCCTCGGGGTATCCTCACTTTACTTTCATTGGCAAGCCGAATCCAATTGATGCTATTCAATTCAGATATAAAATCTTGTGTTAAAGTTTTCATTATTATTAAAATCGTAATTTGTATTAACAAAAGTATAATTTCCGTGTAAGAAAGGCTACGTTACTTCTAAACTTGTCAGCAATTTGATGGTAGCATTTGGAGGTTGATACCAACCTAAAACCTAAAAAAATCAGACAGAGTGTGCGATATTCGAATGCAAATACATTCTAAGCTTTTGTTAGGCAGCCCTTCATTTAACGTGTGATCTAAAGAATCACCTACATATATATTATATTAAGAGCATTAGATCTGCCATCACTCGAGTGCAGAAGAAAAGCGGAGACACGATTTTGACATTTAAACTATTAACTGGCTTTAAGGGCACACAATCCGTCTTGTAGAGAAACGGGGAAGAATATCAATGCCCTAGCTAGAATATCTCCATACTTGAACGAACAGGAAAGTAAACTTCTGATGCAAACATTCATTTTGAGCATTTTAACTATTTTCCTTTAACGTGGATGTTCTTTAGTCGTAAAAGCAATATCCTTACCAATAGGATCCATGAAAGGGCTTTAAGGATTGCCCATAATGATTATATATCAAATTTTGAGCAGCTGCTCCAGAAAGATAATTCAGCAACTATTCCTGTGAGAAATCTACAGCGACTAGCAATTGAAGTATACAAAACTAAATACCAAACAAATCCAATATTTATAAGCAAACTTTTTCAAATATCAAAAACACCTGTATACAACTTCAGGGAGACAATTTTTAACAGGAGCAAACCAAAGACAGTCTCTTACGGGTTAAACACAGTTTCCTACAGATGCAGTGAAATATTGAATAATATTCCAACTGAAGTCCGGAATTCCAAAAGCGAGGATCTCCTTTAACTGCTCTTGTCGAATATGTAAACCGTATATATAAAAAATTGATTATTTGAAATAATTATCGCATAATTGTAAAAAAAAGTGCTAATGTAATTAGTTAATTTTAATTAGCTGAGAGTATTTAGCTATCCTATCCACTAATTGTAAAGAGAGAACTAAATAAAACCTTTAAAATGACCCAACCTATTAGATTTTTTGTGTCGTTTTATTTTTGGTTCCAGTTTCCGAATTAGTAGGGGGCCTGGGTGTCTCATATGGATCTAATCAATAACGACCTTCTTCTTAAACATCCAAGAATTTATGCATACATTTTACTTTTGTTTGTAAATACGTTTACCTGTAATATTTGGGCTAAATTGTTTGTACTTATTATAGTTGTGAGGACCACGGCCGTAGAGCTACCCTCCCTGTGCTGGCTTTTAAAATGTAATAAATGTCTTTGTTTCATTTTTTGCTGTTGACTTTTGTGTAGTATAAAGTTTAGCTGTGATCCAAACCTATGATCTGAAGATTGCTGTGAAGATTAACCCTGCAGCCATGGCAAAGGTGGAAGCCATGACAAAGATGGAGAAGCCTCGAGATGTGGCAGGTGCACAAGTATTGGTATGGTCAAATACCTGAACTAGTTTCTCCAAAACTCTCGGAGGCATGTAAACCGTGGATAACTCTTTGAAAAGTGCACAATGGGCATGGACAGAAATTTACGATAAGTCATTTACTTGAATACAGGAAGCAATATGTGAGGTTGCAGTTCTCTCCAGTTCTGAAATATCTTGACCTCAGTGCAGCAACATAAGGCCAAGGCATCATCAAAAGGACGTGGTTTTGTGCTGCCAGAAGGGTACTCACCCCTGACGAAAATAACTACAGCCAAATAGAAAAACCTTGTACACGTCTTTGGAATGGAACTGCTTGTAAACGTCTTTGGAATGGAGCATTGTCACACCTATGTATATAGTGGAGAGGAAAACTACAAACCACTGTCTCAAACCTTGCCTTTTCGATGGTGCACTCTTCTGAATCAAACAAACAAACAAGCAAACAAAGAAACAGCAAACCGCTCGCCTCTGCCCCGAAGAGACTCCAAAAACGTTTATTAGTCATCCAATCCTACGATGTTAAAATCTGCTAACTGGTGGCAGGCAAGAATCTAACAGAGACAAAAGAAGAAGATCTAACAGAAATGCAAACAGAAATAGCTTGAGGAACCATATCTAACAGAAATGCTAACTGAAATAGCTTGAAGACAAAACTCTGCAATCACTCAAGGAAGTATTCTCGAATGGATGGCCAGAAAGCAAAGAGAAACTCCCATGGATGCATCCATCCATTCTTTTCAGTGCGAGATGAGTAACACAAAATGACTTAATATTCAACGGTCGACGAGCAGTTGCTCGAGAGAAAATACGACAAAAGGTACGCGAGAAACTACACGTTGCACACATATGAATTCAAGTTGCTTCAAGAGGGCCAGTAGATTTGCCCCAAGTCTATTTCGTGCCAAATTATAAATGTTTATTTCGTACGCAATATATCGAAGGAATGCCATAACAAGGGAATGCTATGAAAGTGCTCAGTGAAATAGCAAATGGGAAGAGCTCATTATTTATTCATGGGGTCGCGTGAGTCAAAAGTCTATTTTTCTATTTTCTTTTTGCCCTCTGCCTTTCTCCTCCACAGTTTGCTTTTCTCCCCTGCAGAATTTTATTTTAATTTACTGATTAAAAAATAAATAGACTTTGAGAAAGTCTAGAGAGCAAGGGAAGTCACACCAAAGAACCATTTAACACCGACGAAGAGGATTCAGTCATTTTCCTTACAGTAACTCAAACTTGCTGAAGAGCATCAAGAACCACAACAGTTGAGGCTTAATGCGACCAATATAAGCACCACTGAAGCGAGATTCAATGCATGTAGCGAGACTTAATTTTTTACCTGGTGACATGAGATTTGATCACAGACAATTGAATTTTTACCGGTCGATAACAAAGGGAAGTGGCAGACAAATTATTCGACCAGACTACTTCTCTGGGCACAATAACTGACTGGAATGGACGATTTCAAAAGACAAAACATTTTTTATAAGTAATAATTTTCATTGTTAATTTTGTCATTATAGAGATATGACGCCATCTGCCTTGATTGAACATTATGTTGCGCATGCGCATTTGTTGTACATTTAGTTTTAGTAATTAAATAGAAGAAGTTCACTCATAATAAAGTCCTGTTTTTGTTGTTAATCCATGAAAATCATACAAATGTTTAATGTATTACTAGTCCCAATGTCATTTTTACGATAACTTGTTTAGGGTCACATGATTATGATCGTCAGAGCTTTCTTTGACAATAAAAGTTAAGGCTGCCATCTTTTAGGTCAACATCTCAGAGCAAAACAAAAAAACCAATTGCTATCAATTCATAGTGAATTCTTTCAAGTGGAACATCAAAACTTGGCTTTGTTTGTTTTGATTTTCTGCCTGAGAGAATTCCCTTTGTCGTTGATGGCTAATCATTTTGAAATTGGCGTGTCACTTTCACTATTGTTACAAATCTGTCCTTCTTGTTTAACTTCATATAAGAGCATTTTCTGAATAATTAACTTACAATTTGGTACCTTTTGTTCAAAATTGACCCCTTGAATACTGAGAGATTGGTCTTTAAACCCTAGATTTGCAATCACAATGAAACCAGAGCCTTTAGCTAAAACGTTCTAAGTAACACCTTAGAAAACACTTAAATTGTCCATGTAAACATTGTAGTGACGTAAATATTGCTAAATTTATTTTAAAACGAATTTTATTTTTATTCAAATCTGAGAATAAAGACGATGTCTTCTTATTGAATTTTCATTACAAAATACTATGACTACTCCAAGGCATCACAAAAAACTAAGAAGACATTCATATGAAAAATCAAGGGGAAAAAACAAGACGTGAGAAAAAAACAATCAAAGAACACTACACTCTGTCTCAAATTAGAAATCAGGTAAAAAATGTCCGCGAATAGCAGCAGACAAGATTTTTGCTGTAGTTTTTTGCGCTATCACAAATCTCACCTCATATATAATTAATTATAATTAATTATTTAATAATTGATTAATTATAATTAATTATCATGAGAATGGAAAAAAAAACCCTTCCTTATAACGAGTAAAAGACAAGATGTACATGTATCTATTTTAAGCTAGGCCTATGAATGCTCGGAGCGTGACATTCTGGATCTTTTGGTTTAAAGGATATCCTAAGATATTTTCGTGGGTTTCACCAGTGAATTTCTTATAAAGAGTTTCATATAAAAGAATTCCCATAGGTCTTCACAATCCCCGTAACGTCTACATGTATGATCGTTGTACTTAGATTTATAATTTGCCATCATATCAATCATATTTATTTTAAGAATTAAAAGATTTGTACCCATCTTTTTATTCCATGTATTCTTTGAGCTCAAAATTTGAATGCTTAATTAGTCTTAACTTTCTATCTGGTTTTTCTTTATTTAGTTTGAACATCCTTTAGTGAGCCGTTGCGAAGTTATTCAGGAATTATCAACAGGGGGTTACCCTTCCCCCAATCAAAAAAGGGCTAAGACCATTAGTTTATCATTAAAATTCTAGGCGCTAGGTTCTAGGCTAAAGACGTAAAGTTTCTAGGAAAAGATTCTAGACCAAAGGTTCTAGGTCAAAGTGCCTAGGCCAAAGGTTTAACTTGAAGACTTACAAATCGTAAAAGTCTTACCTGTTGATTTGAAAAGCTCGCGAAGCCACGACACTCTAGACAAATGGAGCGACATACATGTTATGTTTGCATTCTAGAAACCTTTTGCCTGCAACTCATCCACCTGCAAGTAGAAACATGTTTACGTGTTAAAATGTTTACCAATTTTGCTTAAATCCGAACAATTACGTGAAATGCAAACTGAGTTTTTTGTTTTGAAAGTGCTGAGAACCTTTGCTGGTTTAACTAGTAGCCAAATAAAGCCGATGCCCCGCAAAAATTGATGTGGGATTAATTAAAATGAATTTTATTCTACAGTTGAATATAAAATGCCGATTCCAAAATATATATTTGAATATACACCAAAGACGCTGCGAAAATGTTTTTTTTTCAGTTCAGTTTAATTAAATTCATTTAATTGCAAATTCCATAAATCGAAGTAACATTAAATTGCAGTATTCAATTCACAAATTGCAGATTTCAAAAGAAAATTGACACTGAAAGCATTTAATATAATACCGATAGAGCACAACATACAAATACTCATATGACAGGTTACCCAAAAATATCTAAACGTTTAGAAAATTTAAATGATTTGATTTGTTTTCTGATCTTCTATATTTTTGCCCAGTTGTGTAAAGGAAGGATCAAATTAGTTATCAAAATAGATAATATTTTACACTATCTCTGTTTGCAGGGATGTAGATCTAAAACTGTTAGTTTACGAATTTAAAATTTCCTTGAAAGGTACATTCACAACTCAGTCATTACCGTTACTACACGTATTTGGCATTATCCAGATGCTCCTCCTCCCGTAAGGTTTGAAGAAATTTTGAAAGTCAACAATTATTGTTGTATAAGCTAAAACTGAATAATTGTTTTTCGTATTTGCGGGAACCTACCAAATGTCATTGAATTTTGTTGGTGAATGCTCTATTTATTGATCTTCTTTATACAATTTAATTATTTACGTTACTTCGCGTAATCGGTATTATCCATAACTGGTCAAAAGTATACCTTAGTGCTTATTTTCATCCTTAACAAATGAATCAGCAAAGAATCGTTTATTGAAAATAGAGATGAAAAACATTGAGCGAAGTTCGGTATATGTGTTGTTATGTTGCATGTGTTTTTGGTCCAGCCCATTAATCTACTGAGATTAATATTTCATAAATTCATTACATATGCAGATATTAGAACACTAAAGAGTGGAAAGAAAATAGAATTCAGCAATTCTTAAAATAACAAATTCGAATTTTGTTCCATATTTAAGAACTAATGGGCTGCATTATTTTTAAAAAGAAAAAAACGACAGCTAAAAAAGATAAATGAAATCGCTGATTAGCAGAATACAAGCGGTATTCTCTCAAATTGTGAACAATAACACATACAAATACCATAAGTCTTTCAAGACAAGTAACACACGTTTTCGATACCAAGTGCATCTTTATAAACTGAAATTAGTCATGTCAACTAAACTTAATAGCCGTAAATTCAAACATAGCAGAATAGAAGCGGTATTTTCTCCAATTATGAAAAATAAACACACACAAATATGGGAAATCTTCCAAAAAAAGTAACACGAGGTTTCAATACCAAGTCCATCTTCATAAACTGGAATTAGTCATGTTAACTAAACTAAACAACTGTAAATTAAAGCATAGAAACATACGAGCAGTATTTTATCAAATTGTGAACAATAAACACATACGAATACAATAATGCTTCCAATAAAAATAACACAAGATATTTTTCGAGTACCAAGTGTATCTTGATGAACTGAAATCACTCAAAGTTAGCCACACTAAGCAACTGTATATTTGCTTAAATTGATTCAAAAACGCCTTAGTTAAATGAAAAATACATATATTCATGAAATCAATGCGTTTTTTAGGCTAGTCAGAAGGAATATTAAAAACTGCAAGAATCAAGGATGACACTAGCGTAAGGAAATGTACGCAAAATGGAGAAAATGAATGAATGAAATCAAACATAAAATTCATATAATGCTGGCAAACATGTGCAAAACGTTTCCATACCAAAGGTGTGCAAGAAAAAGAGATATACTTTTCACATTACATTTTGTAAGATAAAGATTCTTCAAAAGATTGGTTTGAATTGTCTGTTCTTTTTCAAACTTTTATGAATTATTTAGATAAATTTCTTAACTTTACATAAATCAGCGATTTCAGTTGACTTTCTTAGTTGTCTTTCTTTTCTATTTAAAAATAATGCAGCCCATTAGTTCTTAAATATGGAACAAAATTAGAACTTGTTATTTTAAGAATTGCTGAATTCTATTCTCTTTCCACTCTTTAGTGTTCTAATAATTGAATATGGGATAAATTTATGAAATATTAATCTAAGTAGATTATTAAAGTGGCTCAAAGACACATGCAACATAATAACACATATACCGAACTTTGCTCAATGTTTTTCATCTCTATTTTCAATAAACGATTCTTTGCTGATTCATTTGTTAAGGATGAAAATAAGCACTAAGGTATACTTTTGACCAGTTATGGATAATACCGATTACGCGAAGTAACGTAAATGAGTGAATTGTATAAGAAAGATCAATAAATAGCATTTTCACCAATAATTCCCATGACATTCGGTAGATTCCCGCAAATACAAAAAACTATTATTCAGTTTTAGCCTATTCAACAATAATTGTTGAGTTTCGAAATTACAACGGGCGGAGGAGCATCTGGAATAACGGCGGAGGAGCATCATAACGTAAATGACTGAGTCGTATATGGAAGGTAAATAATAATAACTTTCACCAACACCTTTTAATTATTTTATTTAACAAGTATCTTTTAATTAAATTTTAGATTCGTAAACTAACAGTTTTAGATCCACAGGCGTGCAAACAGAGATAGTGCATAGTAACAATTCACCAGAATATTGTCTATTTTGATAACTAATTTGATCTTTTCTTTGCAAAACTAAGGCACAAATATAGAAGATCAGAAAACAAATCTAATCACCTAATTTTTCTAAACGTTTGGATATTTTTGGATAACCCGTCATATGAGTGTTTGTATGTTGTGCTTTTTCGGTATTATATTAAATGCTTTCAGAATAAAATTTCTTTTGAAATCTGCAATTTGTGAATCATATTCTGCAATTTATTGTTACTTTGATTTATGGAATTTGCAATTAAACGAATTTAATTAAACTGAACTGAAAAAATAAACATTTTCGTAGCGTCTTCTGTGTATATTCAAATATATATTTTGGAATCGGCATTTTATATTCAACTGTTGAAGAAAATTCATTTCAATTAATCCCACATCCATTTTCACGCGCAGAGAATGGACATCGTTTCGTTGCCAGACTGGTTAAGCTATGCTTTTTTGGGTCGTGTAGAATACATTTTGTTCTATTTTATTTTTTCCATTTATAATATATTTATTGTAGTAGTTACTGGATGCCTTTCCTTGTTCCTCAATATCTCATTTTAAACCATGACCGGTCCACTGACGATTAGAATTATGTCGAGTAGAATTATAAATTTGCCGGTAAATAGTAAGCACAGTTTTGCCGATTGAATCGCCAGACGATCTAAAATTCCTGAGTAAGTACAGTTTTACATTTCCATAGAGGTGTCACACCTCTACAACCCCCCTTTCCCAAGACCGGCTCTGTAATTAAAACAAACAGCCGACTACAAGTTTAGCAGAAAGTAATGGCTGTCTTTTTGAAATCCGATTAATTCTCAACAGTTCAAACAAGTTTAAAGGACAGCATTTGTAACTGTTTTCGTTTATATTGACTAACAATGAAAATTAACGTTAGGACAAATCAAGGACAAACTTCTGAAATATTTATTCAATTTTAGGAGATTTAAGGGGTTTACTGTATTTGTACTTACATGGCTCAAAAGAATCTGCAGCTTTTTCTTTTGGATATGTAAACCTGATTCCATAACAGGTCAATCCGCTAATCCATCTCATTAAGTATATAATAAAATAGGAGGAGTAATCCTATTGAACATTGAAGGGCCTTTTAAGCTAAAGTCTTTGAATGTGTTTGGTCTTTTCATGCGAGTTTATATCGTTCTTATTTAAAAAATTATATAAAGGTGTTCTTTTGTTTACATTTAAAGAAAAATTCAATTGCAAATACTATTTTAAGGACTATACACCCACGTATATAATTTTTAACATTTCCGATCGATCAATGAAACTCCAGGCTGAGATTTGGGTCTTCTTTTTAGTATCTAAGAAATTCATTGCGTTAAATCCAAAAGATCAGTCCAGAATTGACATAAAGTCCAGGCTAAAACAGAAGCTTTTCTTATAACAAAAATGTTTATTGTAGACTCGCAATTGCCGCTTCGTTGCGTATTGAAACACGGCGTATATGGTCTAAACTATAATCACCAAGTCACCAAATAGAATAATTCTTGTAATTTCAACTAAACCTGATTACGCAATACCTGGATAAATTATAAATATGTTGGTTTCTGCGAAAGTTGTTTAGGGGTGCTCAAAAAATATTTAAAGATATTTTTATTTAAAAGAAATAACTGACTGAAATGTTAAAATATGGTAAGTGGAAAATAAAAGATTAAACAAGTAAAGGACAAGAAAACATCATATAGAAATTACGTATAAATTATGTAAAAGTTAAGAAATTACAAATTCGATTTCTGTATAAAAATTTTAATTAAAAATATTTGCAATGGTTCTCATCTTCTTATACAGAATCATGTCCCCCTCGCTTCTTAATTATTGTAACACGAACCATTTTAAACAATGCATTATCAGGTCAAGTAGGACACGTTTCTGTAACCAAAGTGATGACAAAAATCTTCAATCTGTGGCCAAGATAGTCTAGGGCTGTTTAACCTTTTTTTGATGAAAATCCAATTTTGTAATTTAATTCAGCAATTCGTAATTATTTCAATCCTCCATTTTGGCCTATCTTGAGACTGCTTCGTGTCTGAAACTAACCTCTGTCTGTACGTATGAATATCACAGATGTCCCCATTGGTGATATTTAGGATTGTTTTCAATATCTTTTCTTTGAAATAGACCGATTAATCTAGGTAAACAGTATTTAATTTGGTGAGTATCTATTAATTAACGATTTATTTTGCATAAAAAAACCAATCAGGTGCTTTCTTTCACATAACTGCACTGTTCTATGCTCAGAAAAACGTTTTCACTTTGTCAGCCATTGTCTAAAAGGTAAACCGTCTGTCCTTGAGCACATGGTCACCTATTGCCCACAATAACAATGTACTTCATAAGGGCACCTTTGTAGCAATGAAATATACTTTCGTGAAGGTATATATGGACCCTGGAGTCAATTGATCCATTTTTGCAATTAGAACAGACGTAACTGGATGCACTGATGCAGATATTTGGAACTGTAAGAGATATTTCAAGAAATCCATGTACAGACAGAGAGTAATTAATTCATCATTTATTGGAAGGAGGATTGGGCGATCGCAGTCTCAAAACAGACGTCGAATAAGTAAGTCATGGGTAGGCTTAATAGGCAACATTTAATCCTCATTGTCAAACACATTTTTTGTTGCTACATCATATGATACAAAATTTGTCGCCATTTGAGCGAAGTTGAAGGGTTGGTAACAATTAATGTCTAAAACATCATCCACAATAGTTAACTGTTACCGTACACTCTTTTTCTGAAAATTCAAGTTATAGAAAACTGGCACTAAGATCGTAGAAAAGATATGAAACTTCCAGGGCAGGGAATCAGATTTTAAGATACCATCAGGTCTTAAATTTGTTATAGTTATTCACTAAAATTTCATAAAATTGCTGTGAATTCTGTTTTGAAGGGCTTTTAAAGAAACACATTACATCCATACTAGTAAGGGTGAATTCTTGTTCCGTGTGCTGATTGAAATGCTTTTTCATTTAGGATCTTTCAATTTGTTATTTTTATTTATAACTTAGAAACTTATAAAGACACTTTCAGTATGTAAGTTTTGGGGAAGCAAAGGAGTTTCTTAAAGGAAAAGAGTGTATGCTGCTGTACATTTATCTAATGTTTTGCAGTGTTGTCTTTGAAATATAGTATTTGGAACCGGCAAACTTAAAGAGCTTGTAGAGTACAACATTCTTTGTAAAGGATTAGTCGAAAGGGTGGCGTTTTGTGTAGGTGATTGGTAGAGGAGTTGACACCAGATAACTTCTGAGATGGAAAGAATGGTTTCTTCTTATCAAACTTTTCGATAGTTTCTTCACATGTTTTCTCGTACTTTAAATAGCATGTAAAATTTAAAAACAAGCTTTATTTTTGTCCTATTTAGTAAAATCTATAAAACAATAAAGAAGCTTTCAGTTCTCAGTCTAGAAAAGTTACAATACTTTCAGAGCAGAATCGTGTCTTAAATAAAAAGTGAATGGAAAAGGTATACGCTTTTTTAAATTTCAAGACATCTATTGGCGGTGAAAAGTATAAGGTAATCTAGTAATTATGTCTGTCACAACATCTTTACAATCATTCGAGAATCATACTTGTTGTTTTTTTTTTACAGAAAAGTATTAAATAAATTATTCATTTAAGATGAAATTTTAATATAAGTTTAATATTCTTATTGATTTGATAGTTTTCAAAGTCTTAGTGGCTTGATAGCAAATGTTTTTGGAGACACTTTTAACGGAATCCAGTTACACTTTGCCAGATAGCTATTTTTGAGGATTGATTTTCTTGTCGTTGTGGTTTTTATATTGCCGGTATCGTGGCTTTCGATCTTGGCATAGTCGCCGCGTCATAACTATCATGCCGGTTGTTCTCGTTACACTTTGACGAGGTTCTAGTTTAGAACAAGATTCTGGGTCGTTATCTATCGGGTCAGGTGTGCCGGAGGCACGGGACGGCGGGAGATACTACATGCCTTGTTTTATAAAAAATTGCTTTTTACTGAAGTGTGGCGTGATCGACACAACAGTTGTGATCAATTAAGTGTATTAATTGAAGTTAAAGATAACGTATTACTTTTTTTGAAAAGATGAAACTGTAAGCATTTCTGAGCATACTTGCGAGTGTATACCGTACATACCAGGATACAATTTTAAGGACAGAAAAGTCAAGGGTCCATTTTAAAAAATTTTGGTCATGCCGATCCTATTTGCTTTTGATTGCCCCGTATTTGTTTCATGCGATTACCCAACGACGCAACGTATCCTATTGAAGCTTATCATACCAGATTGCAGCATCAGAGTGGAGCAACGTTTTCGGCAATTTCAGAGTATCTACATAGACAAATGGGAAACTCGGTTGGCAGAGTTCCCAGCAAAAAGAAGCGAGACTAAGTTTCCCGATTTGCCCATCTGAACACAATTTTACAAGTTTTTTCCCGGAAAACAAGACCATTTTCCTGGCTGAAAACTATGGGAACCATGTTTTACATTAAAAATCCTCTCCTTTTACATTCATAATCCTCTCCTTTTACATTCATAATCCTCTCCTTGATTTTAAAATACCAAACAATAATTATAATTATAATAATACTGTTTTAAATGTATATTTGCAGTTTATCCCACCGGAAACACAACAAAACAAACTATTTAAACCTTCTAGTATACCTCACACTTCCCGCTAAACCTTTTCTTCCTAAAAATAGGACTTTAAAATTGAACTCTGTTTTTGAATACTTGTCTACTATTGATTAGCAACAAACATTTTTTTAGAAGCATACGTACAATGCATTGCTGAGATCCTCTCTCTCTGTCCGCAAGTGTACGCTTTTGCAATGACACCACCCCCCCCCTCTCATTGCGTACATACTTGACATATGCCCCATGTTGACAAACTCTTGTTGCAGGGAAACACTAGTGTTGAAAAATTTCTCACAGCCTCAGGACTTTTTATTTCACAATTGTTTGTCAAATTGAAATTTGTTTAAGCAATAGAAAGTCGCTTACTTAAAAACAGTTTTTGATTAACTCTATAGCGCTAAAAATTCACTAATTTAAAATCACTTTAGTGATAAAGAACTATGCGAAGTCATGCACCTGCAGACTATGCAAATTATGCATCAAAAATTTATGTTATTTATATCACCTAATTTAATTTTGCCACTTTACTCACAATGTCATTAAATTTTAATTTGTTAAGAGTTAGCTATCTATTTTAACTATGTTAAAATTTAAAGCCAATATTGTGACAAATTATTCTACAAGGACCAGGCGACCTAGAGAATGTTTAGATGTTTGATAAGTCACAAATGTTTGATTTTGTTATCAATCTTGCTTATCTTGCACAGGTATTTTGAGGAAGGTTCATGTTATTTTTCACGACATGTAATATTTTGGTAGTAGCTTGAAATAAATGAGATTAAGCATTTTTATGATCGACCTGATTTTTATGTTATCATGCAGCTGTGAATAATCGTTAAATGTTCATTCCAATCATTTCATTCATATTGTTACGAGTTTTAGAGTTATATACGAAATAGTATCATGCTTTCATGACAAGAAATATTTTTCCCAGGGGGGGGACGTATCACCTGAATTGGGTAGGGAGGCATGTCCTATATTTTTGGGACTGTGATTTCGATTCCATAAATATAGTTTTGAGTCCAAAATATTTTTTATCAAAAGCTATAATTTTGGATCTAAAAATTTGAAATCTTATATATATTTTTGGGTAAAATATTAAGAAGCAACATAGAAATGTTAATAAAAGCATGCTATATGCACGTCAGCTCAAGATTTCCTCGGACACGCCCCCTATCTAAGTTAGATGACATTACCTTCCCTCGGAGCTTTTTTGTTGAAATTACGAAGTGACTGCGTTGATCCATAACCTTTTTCGTTTACATAGGGTTGGGTGAGAACCGATCTAGCTAAATAAATTTCATCAGCGAATGCGCAAATTATGGTTTCAGTTTTGCTGTATTTGGTTTCTGGCCTGATGTGGACTGGGATCATAGTTTCTCAGCGGCAAGCTAGTTTTGATATCCAAATTGGTAATGATGTCCACGGAATGGGAATCTAGCCAAACGTGCAATAATTGGCTCAGATCTAGCCATTTCGTTGCAAACGGAAGGCCTAGAAACAACGGTAAAAGTTTAACCTGACCTAAAATTTTTGAAACTCTGTTCATCCAATTTACTCTTAAATGAAACAAACTAAAGCTACTGCTGATGTCTGAAAATTCATGCACAAATGCCAGATACTTGTTGTGCCTGTTTATGTACCTACAATACCTATATGTTCATATCTGCTATTGCGTAATGTGCTATTTTTGGATGCCCTGATGTTACTTCTAAGCTCTACACCACTTCTTTACCTCCATATCATGGGTTTACTAGAAATCAAGAGTAACAATAGGTTTGACAAAAAATTGTTAGATTTTAGTAGTGAATGTATCGTCTTGACAAGTTTTGTGAATCTTACGAGAGTTTCCAAATGTTCTGTTTTAGCGGAAAATTTGTACATTTATCTGACATTTATTGTACATTTATCTGACATTTAGCGAACTGACATTTAGTGGTATATCCTAGGCCAGTGGTGCCGGCAAGATTTTCTGGGTTGATTTTCTAGATTTTTGGTTTGTCGCTCTAGGCGGACTTTTCAAAATATGTAGACTAAAGAAATTGTTGATGATCGCTTTAGTTTCCCATGAAGATGGAACTTATATTAGTTTAACCTTTTTGCTTGTGTACCTGTGACCCTAAAACTATCACCGTTTTCAGAGCTATAGCTCGAAATCCATGAAACTAAGAATCTTAAGAATCTCAAAATCCATGAAATTACACTCAAAACGATGTCCGAAGGTCAAACGTAGAGTTTGGGATATCATTTATTCATCTGCGACTACGTTTACCTGTTCAAAACTTGAAATTGAAATTTCCCTCGTCGGTGAGCTTCAAGTTAATACTCAAGTTAATAGGCATTCATTTCCAGTGCATATTTAGACATTAAAACATCATGCTTCCAGTAATGGCAACTTGGGTTTTTAAATTTTTAAAAGATTCACTGATCACACTGCAAAGCCGCTAAAGGAACAAGGTTGTTGTTTTAATGTCTGAATGTGGATAGTGCTCCTTTAAATTTACTTGAAATCTCACGAATGAGAGCAGTTTTAATTTCCAGTTTCGGACAGATGAACGGATGACTGGTGAGTTTACAGATAACTCAGAAATAGTGAAACTAATCTTAGAATTCTTTTCAGAAAATCAAATAACGGTCAAAAATCTTTGCCAGTGGAAAACTTTAGAATAGTCTTGATAACATAACAATACGTTAAAAAGCTTCTTCTTTACAATGCTTCAAACAACACAATTTGCAAATTCTAATACTGCATGCATATATTGCTGATATTTATGTCTTTACTTTAAATCTAAATTCTTAATTTTTATGTAATTTTTAACAATTCTAATTAGATTATATTGATAGATCATATTTTATAGATTATATTAGTATTTTTTAAATTTTGTTAGGTTTTTGTATAATTATAAATTCTTACCATGTCCCCCTGTAAAGTAGTCTTATACTGAGGGGCCACCATGTGGAGCAAAACTTAGATAAAATGAAATGAAAAAGGTGAAATATCCTGGCTAGGCGAGATAACCGGGAAAATAGTACTCACAGGAGCGAGGATTGTGAACGGACTTAGGTAGACACTGGTAGCCATGTTTAGCTTGTGCATACTGGTAGACATGTTTATACATGTTTAATACAGTGGGTATACCTTTTTATATTTTGGGTATACCTTTTGGCAATCACCTCTTTCTTGAGTGGGAACCAGGCTTAAACGTTTTCTAAATTTTCGTTGGTTTCACCAGTGAGTTAACCCCAACCTTTTCACGGCTGGGGCTGACACTGATATGACGAGCATTGAGATAAATTAAATATGTAAGGCAGGGATCCAAAAACCAATACACGTTTGCAAAGCAAATGTGGAGGAGCCGTGTTTTGATATTTGTGTTCTTGCTTGATTTTGACCAAAAAATCAAGGCTTAAACCACAAGCATTGGGAAAAGTAAAGTTTGTATTTATTCCCACTTCTTTTTTTCCTTCTACTTGTCCTACACTCCGTGGTTTGAATTCGGTCACAAACTACGGAATGCAGGACAAGTAGAATGAAACAAACAGAAGTGGGAATAAATAAAAACTTTACTTTTCCTAAAGCCCGTGCTTAAACTCAAAGTTTGGTATCATGCCATGAGCAATGCGGGCACATTTGCTTTGTTATGAAAAAGTTAAAATATTCTTCTTCTGTGTAGGAAAATGCTTTTACCTCTATGGAGGAGGATGCTTTTAATTTTGCGCCAGCGAAGGAGTTTCACCGAACTGCCATTTTCACCCCGAAGATACTCCCCCGCAGACAAAAAATGTCTTTTGCTCAAAATCCGCACTCAGCCTCATCGTGAAAAATTTCAAATTTATAGAAAATTTATCATTCTGTTCGAACTTCGTATCAGTTATGTCGGGAAAAATTGGATGCATTGGTAGGAAGAAAATATTCATTTGTTTATATTTTGTTCGTAGCAACTTCCGCCATATTGGTTTTATTTATTGTTTATAGCCTCCAAACAGTGAGCACTGGAGCAAACCTCACTGACACCTGTAATAATGGTAAGGAGCAATCCCATTATTTATCATTTTTCAAATTTGAACTCATTAACCTCGATTTCAAAACCTGTTTGTTGAACTTGCCCGCCCATAAAAAACACTTTTTCTTTATTCTATGTTTTTGTAAAAAGACTGGCTGGTACCCAAGAGGAAGTTATGTCCAACGAAACCTAGAAAACTAAGTATTTTCATCAAAACCATAGTGTTGTATTTTAAATGCATATATGTTCATTGCGAAGGAACTCTAAAAGAGATTTTGTGGGAGACAAAATTCTTAAGATTAACAATTAAATATTTACAAATGAAATCTGGTTGTCAAGGAAAACTAACGAAATCGCTGAAAACTGTTATGTTACATATTGATTACAGTATAAATTTGTTTCTTTAGGATGGTTTATTTAAAACGTGAAAATATTTTGAATCAATGCTAAAAAATTGACATAATATCTTAATTCTGAAAAAACATAGTAATAAAATAACAAAAATAGAAATAAATAAGACAAAATAATAATAATAACTGATAAATTAATAAAAACAATAAAATTACTTTTTAAGCAATTATTTTTTGACCATTTTCAATTAAGATGTTGTAAGTTGCAAAATTGCAAAATTGATTTTTATTTTGTTTTAGCAATCCCAATGAACAAAATTTGCATAAAAGAATAACGATCGAGGAAGGGCTTCATCATTCTATCTATAAAGTGCTCGTATCAAATTTTTGAAATTTCATTCTCGGTCCATTGAAATAAAAGTAAAATGTATTTTAATTTATTTATGGATAAAATTTTTTTAACTTTGAAACAACACCGCACTGGTTTCAATTTGCAACAAAAAGGCAAATGAGAGAAAAGATAGCAAATAAATAAATAATTTTTCGCTCTAAAGGTCTCAAAATTTTGTTATTTATCCAAGAAGAACTCTTGCAAATTTATAGTTCACTGTTTTATTAAATGTTTTCTTGAAGAAAGTCTTTCCAAAAAGAATTTATAGGTCAAAGTGAAATAGAAGTTTTCATTGCAAAAGTCATTGTCAAATGAAATCGACATGTTTAAAAATAGGTGTATAGGATTTTAGAAAAAGTATTAAGTAATAGAAGCTAAACTTTGTTCTTTGGAGAAAATTCATTCAGCAAATATTTTGTAAAAATAAGCCTTTAAAAAGTTTTTGGATAGCTATAAAATTTGAGACATTTAGGAAGAAAAACATATAGTTTCTTCGCTATATTTGCTCTCAGGTTGATTATTGCTGTCCTGTGCCCCGAAGAAGCCTGTAAAAATGTTGCATTGTGCTGTACAATCCCAAAATAAGTTTGACAATGACATTTTACAACAATTTATTAGCCTCAAAGTTGCCTTATATGAGCCCTTTGAAATGTCAGTGAGTGATTGAAAGCCTATTGAAGATTATTTTGCCTGTTAACAATTTTCGCAACAGTTTTCATGCAGAAAATTCTATTTTATAGATATAAATTTGATCCTTGATTTATACATAGTTTTTTCAAGATCTTAACATTGAAAACTTGAGAAATTTTTCATGTCATTATTCGTTAAAAAGGGTGCTTCTCTCATTTTTCGGGAGTCTTAAAGTTAAAGGTGTGGTCCGGAAAAATTTCCTACCAAATAGGAACCAGTTGTAAAGTCATCCCTGGACCGGAGTTGGCTCTCGATGGCCCTCCATAAACCTGATTCAGCGCTGCACAAAATTTTCATTATTGCACATTAAATTAAATATACTTTTATTTACTCTTTCTTGGGAGTTAGTTAATTCAAAATTATATTATTTTGTTCGATTCAAGCAATGAACGCTTAGCAAACCAAGGTAGGGCCCAGGAACAGAAGGAGTGTTTCCTTTCGAAATCTAGATTTCTTCTCTGAAAAAATACCCCTGTGTCAAATTATTGCCTCTAAAAAAGTAGGCTTCCTTTTCTCTGCAAGCCCAATCAAAGCTAAAAACAAACTACATTCGGTTGTATTTTACATTTAATTGTTTTTACTTATGGAATATTTTATTTACATTTTTATTTATGCGATAACATGTTTAAAATTGAGAGCAGGTAATCATTTTCTATAAATTTTATAATGCTAATGAACTTTGGAATTCATTTTCTATAAATTTTATAATGCTAATATTTTATTTTCATTATAATTCCAAGAAAATTGAAGCTCAATATTGTTTCTGCTTGCGCTGAACGTTTTGCGTAAATGTAACTTTTTAAAAGAATATTTTCTGTTCTCACTGGAAAGCTACATAGGGAATCAATATGACAACTATTAAATATGTATTTTTTATATTAAAGAATAAATGTGGAGAAAATATTTGTTCCCAGGAGATATCAGAAAAATATTTCATTTTTAAACTTGGACTTTGGGGAAAGGTTGTTTCGTTCTTTCTTTTCTCCGAGCCATGCTCCGCCATGCTGATGACTTTTACGATGAGCAGCAAAGAAGATTTAATGGCATTTGGCATAACGTAGTCTTGTTCAGAATGAATAGTTTGTAAATTTAAGATTATAAAGTTTTGAGTTAGGTTGACGAGGAAGGTACGTTTCTATACGAATATTTATCCTGAGATGCTCTTAAAAATTTATAACAAAACACAATCTTTTTAATTTGAAAATTGGCGGTTTTGAGACCATTTAGACTTTAGACTAGTCAATTTAACAACAAGAAATGACAAGGCAAGCAACTTATTTGTTTACAAAATATTGACACAAAATGAAGCTTAACACCAAGGCCACAGTTTAGCTGATTTTCTAGATATGTTAATAAGAAGACATTTTTATGCAAGAAATTGCAATCCAGCTATCTAGCAATAGAACTTATTTAGAGTTGAACACAGACTGTTATTGGCCTAACTGACTGGCCTGGCAGCTGGCTTTGGCAAGGATTGATGGTTTTATTTGGGAATTCTTTTTGGCAATCAACTTTTCTTGAGAACACCCTAGGCCTTAGGGCTTTTTGTGAGCATTCAGAAGAAAAAATTGCAAGACAGCGCACAAAAAGGACTAGGCTTCGCTATTGTCAGAATTTGGCGGGAACATTTTTACTGTCGTCTTTTCAAAGTAGCTGATTATATATTCACCCATTCCCTTTGTTCAGCAAAAGCTTTTCTTTAGTTCTTCCATTTTCTAATTGTAGGAATTTTTTGAAATTTAATAGATATTTGGATATTGTTGATATTCATGGACCCTAGCCGTGTTGACAGGAGGAGTTTTGTGAAACAAAATAAAAGATTTTTGTTGCGGTTTCAGACAAGACAATGAGATTTCTGAATTGAAAGAATACATTTCACACTCCGAGCGCACTGATTCAAATAAAAACCCCAGTTAACTGGGTTTGTTTTCCCTGCAGTTTTATAACGTGATTAATATCTGGACAAATTAATTATTATCAGTCATGATTAATTTAATTAATTAAGCATATCTGATTTTTTTGTCAAATTGAATTTCAGGTAGCCAGTATGCTGAAATACTATTTATAAATTTTTTTAAATGTTTATTTGTTCTTCTGTTTCATTCTGATATTTTATTTGTTTTAATAGTATTTTTCTAATGTTTTGTTTTTATTCTGTTTTCTTTGGCAGAGATTTCTCTACCTCGCTTTTTTCTCGTCTCCTTTTTATTTTTCATTTTTTATTTCTTTTGATTTTTAGGCTAACTGAACAAACAGAAGCAAACATGAAATTAAAAATAATTGTTTTTATTTTAGATAAAATAGTTTAGTATTCTGGCTACCTATGATTGGATAAATTAATAAGATTACGAAATTATTTCGAAAAAACTTTTTGTTTCTGAAATGATTTGATACTTAAGATTCTTAATTTAAATGCAAAGCAAAAAAAATAACAGCAACAACAACAATAATTGCAACAGCAACAACCTTATTTTCAGAAATATTTGAAAAATAACTTTGTAGCTACTTCGCCTTTCTGAATTTTGAGGTAAAAAAATTCAAGCAAATCTCTAGATAATTTTAAAAGACAAAATGCCACATCTCAGCGAGATTTAAATTACAAAAATTTAGTTTAAATTTGCAGAATTAATTTGCATAGTACAGCAAAAAGTGTGGATGTGAAGACGAAGGGGTAGCTTTTCTGGAAAATTAATTTACGGTAAAAAGCATCTATTACGGCCGGTGTTTCATCATAACTAATATCGATCCTGAGTGGACTAAGTAAGAGTCGTAATAGTTAAGGTGGAAGTGAAATCTGATATGATATATTAAATGTGATACGATACCATAAAATTTAAATGTTAATTAACAATTTAAATACGAAATATGACTTAAAGCTCTTAATTGGTCTATACATATAACACCAAAATAGAATATGAATTTAAAGTGAGTCTGACAAAAAGTTTTTTTTCTCATTTGAAAGGCCTGTGAATAAAACGTGTAAACGTGATTCCCTTTTTCAATATCTCGTTTAGTTCCCGAGATATTATGCTTTGAAGTTGAGACCTCAGTGTCCGATTTTCGCGATGCGTGAAACTAAAGAATTTGCGAGTTTATGCCTGTCTCCTCCTGTTTACGTTGTGAAAGTAACAAAACATCAATGATCAATGATTACTCGAAAGTTACTGAAGCAAAAAATGTTTTTAACAATTTACACAATGTTTCCACATCAACGAACTAGTTACCAGATTCCTTTGATTGTTTTGATCAATTTATTTTTACATCACTTCCCGTAGTAAATATTTTATTTTTGAAGATGTTAATTCAACATCAAGCTTGCTAAGAACTATTTCAAATTATGTTTTAAAAAATGGATCACACAATTCACTGAGTCATGAGATCTTTTGAATTTTCATGTAAGAGGTCTGGTAACTAACATGTTGTCATCGCGACAAAATTCCACGTGAGAGAATGTTGATTGCCGTTCAGTTGCTATTTATGCAAATATTTATTGACTTTGCTTCAATAGTTTGTGAGTAATCAGTACTTCTCTATTTTCCCATTTTCACAACCCAACCCATTTACGTCACAAATAATATTTTGGCGTTTCACAGTCACTTTTTACCACTAAAACGTCATCTTCAAACCATCATATTTCAAAAACTATAAAAGATAACGAAAAATCGATAAAAGCTCGTGACTACTGATCAGACATTCCTTCGTATTAAACAATAATATATTTTGAATCATATGCACTTTAAACAAATATTACGAAAACTTTGGAGAAGTTGAGGTATAATCTATAGGGGACCATGTAGCCTCATTCCTTGGCTATAAGGGGTAATTGACTATGAGTAAGTTGATTGCCTTAATGACATTTAAAATATTCAGCAGCAACAATTTTATTTTAATATTGTCTTTATATCTACTAATTATCTGGTTAGATGCAAACAATATTACACTTGGAACTTTGCTTATGCTTCAAGTGTCACAATTCAAATTTGATCTCGTAAAGCCTTGTTGATCTCAACACTAAACGTTAATAGACATTTTAGTTAGCTTTTAGTTGAAATGAGGGAAATTTTAGTTAAAACCAGATAGCTTACGCACACAAAGGGTAAGGCTGGTTTTTATTGATCGTTCCTGTCGCTGCGATCGCCAAAATATCTACCAGCGACTGGAGCAATTGGACAGTTTACATCTCGCCGCTTTACATTTTGTAGCGACGGAGTAGCTTTTAGCGACAAATTTTTGTAAAAATAAAATGACTCCAATAAGCAAACATATTATCCTTCGAGCATACAATTTTTGGCCGGCAGCAATTTTATAATTGTGGCGATTTTCCAAAGATGCAGAGAACGATGAAACGAAATAAAACATAATTTTTGGGTAAGAGAGATTTATAAACAGAGGAACAAGCTTGCAGCTTTCATATTTCCTCATTTCTTCTACAAAACGTGAAAAATCAACAATTTCTCCTCCTTTGACTTCTCTTGCAGCCATTATTATCAAATGAGAGAACAAACGGGTTCACCAAGCATGCGAAAAGGCGCAGGATGTCGCTGGGATCGCTGATTTTCGAAATTCCTGTTTCCATTAAATATTTTTGGATCGCTCCAGTCGTTCCTGTCGCTGAGATTGCATTTTCTATCTCAGCGACAGGGTGTCGCTCGTATCGCTCCTGTCGCAGGACAATTTTTCAGCGATAGGAGGGACAAGAGAGATTAATTGGAAACCAGGCTTTCGTTTCCATGCTTATTTCCTCATAACAACCTTGAAAAATTCAAACGAGGGTTTTCTGGCAGGGGAATATGTCCCAGTAATGCAGCAAGGGGGCATGAGGAATATGCCCCAGGGCCTCAGCCTGAGGGGGCTTCCACATAAAAAAAATTGATTTTTATGCCTGTCTCCTCCTGAGAGACTGAGATTACACTTAAAGATAGGCCAAAATTTCATAACCTTAACATTTGGCAGTTCTTTAACGCAAGTTTAACCCAAGTAAACTAAGCACATTATGTGAATATTGTTTTGGTTACTTTTCTTGATATACTTTGATGATTTTTTGGTACATAAACGTTATGAAAACTAATTAAATAAATCGTTTACATAATATGATAACTTAAACTTATACTCAGGAATAAATTCATTGTCGCTGCTCATTGTTTAGAATTACATTAATCTTCATCAATATTTTTATTCAATAATATTTTAATTTTTTGTCAGATCGATGATGTGATGATTCAAATATTCAAGACAGTACCCAACCAGCACTTTGTGTATTTTGAAAATTCGCATTGCAACATGGATCCAGCAAAAAGTGTGATTAAAAGATTGAGAAAGTTTGTATTTCTTTGAGTCTTCTCTTTGGTTGCATTTTGTGACATCACAGATTCTGTAACACAGAATTCTGCAAACTGATAGTCTATCCTAGATGTAAATTTACAATAAGAACTACATTTTTTTTTCAAAATCTACAATATAATAGGTTTCATTTCAAAGTTTTGCCACACTCTGAAAGCGAAATAGCGAAAATGTTTGTATTGAATTAGTGAGCTTTGTATAATGGCTTGCTTTTGATGCCATTTCCCTACTAAATTTAATAATTTAACATGTTTCAATATATTTTAAGTCGTAAGATCTATTAAAATTAATTATGGGAATTTTTGCATAAAATTACGCTTCATTAAAACACTTCTGAAGTGAATGATAAATTGTTCATATGTTTACCGTTTGTAACGAAGAGGTTTCACGCAAACTCGGGCTTCAAAAGATATTTTCCATAGAAGAAATACTCCCTGTCCTGGTTGACCTTGGTATCTACCTTAATTTTCTTCTTGGTATCTACCTTAATTATGTTAATTTGGGCAACATCAACAGAATAAGACAATCGATATTCGAATCCCATTAGAATGTGGTACTTTATCTTTTCGATTTTACTAGGAGTCAGTCAAATGCATGCTCAAAAAGTCGAGGTAGCTAGTAGGTGCCATGCCCGGGAGAGAATATTCAATAATATACAGTGACATGTGTGCACCCCCAATATGGGTAGGTTTTACTTCAAATATTATCCACAACTGGGTTCAATTTTTTCACAAACTTCTCTCCCCTGGAGCAACATGTTACCGGGTGCGCTAAAAAAAACGGAACATTTTTGAAAAACCACCAAAAATCGTGTACTGTACGGATTACAATATATAAAATTGATATTCACGTCGAAAGGATAGAACTAGTTAAAAACAGTGTTTGGCGATTTTTATGACGCTTGTTCTACCGTTATAAACAATTTTCGAAACTTTTTCGAAAACACTGAAAAACCTTTTGATCAAATTTCTAAAGCTTGAGAGAATACACATGGGCAAAGAGAAATTCCCGCGACCATATCAAATACTCTTTCAGTTTTCATGCATTTTTAGTTTTCTCGCGTCATTTTTCGCAGTTTGAATTAAGGCTTTTCATTTCCTTTCAAAGTATGAAATCAATGAAAAAAAGCACACGCATCGAAAAAAATCGCCAAACATTTTTAACTTGTTAATTCATTTTGACATGAATATCAACTGAAATAATGATGATCCGTGCAGTACACAATTTTTGGTCATTGTAGAAAGTCATATTGTGTAAGGAGTGGATCGGAAATTTATATTTTATTTGCATGTTTTACAAAACTCATTGGCACACCATTTAACATTTGAGTGTCAAGTACCCCTCTAGTCTAGGGGTAAAAGGGGTATATCATTTCGCAAATTTTATCGCTATTGCTGGAGGATATTTATATAAAATAAACCGAGGCCCATGATCATTTTTCAGTACCGTCGGAAGCGGGGGGGGGGGGAGGGTGCTGGAGCTGTAGCCCCTAACAATTTCAAGAACAATTGTGATTTAAAACAATTGATTAATTAAACTTTTGTTCTTGATTGTTCTGAGAACTATCATACAATATAAATGATAATAATCACTGCAAGCGCCGAAGTTACATACAACTATAGGATTAATATTTGCAAAATACGAATATAATTAAAATGAACAAGTAACTTCGGAACATACATACAAGGAACACAACCAATGATAATTGGACAATGATAGGAGATGTGGGAGCATTATTTTCATTTGTTTGAATTATCCAAGTTTTCAAATGCAATTTCATATAATGCTAAAAAGACATTCTTTCGTTATAATTTATGATATTAAGTAGAGTATTGTTCTAATATCATAACAAATTTAACTTGTTCTTAATAATTAGACCATTATAAAAATTTACATTGTATGTACAAATGACATATGCATACAAGTGTATGGATGCAGCCACTATGAAGTGCTTTCTCATTTTTCAGCATTTTTACCAAAAATCTACCAAAATGAAACAGTAATTTTAGCTTAAAACATATTTAGTCATGGACCAAATATTTTCAAAATTCGTTTCGGAATCTTTGTTCAGAAGTGTTTTCAAATACAAAGTATGTTGCCTGGAACACTGCGATGATTCAGAAAATCCTACAACATGTCCCTTTAAGAGCGTAGGCCAAAATCAAAACCTCTGGTTTTGAGTGGGAGACAAATTTTAGCTTTAAATGTTACTCTCTCATTTCTCAAACAACTGATACCAGCAAAACAGATTTTTCTTTTTAATTTAACTATAGATGATTGATTAAAACATAATTTTTGACTGATTTTAGCTATATTCTCGGTACAAGCCTTAATCAAACCTGCTATAATTTTTGGGAAATCCTGTATAAATGTATATATATATGCTTTAAAGGTATAAATGTATATATACAGGGAAAATGCAAAACTTTCTTCCCTGTTTGCTGTGAAAAGTTTGAAAAGGTCTGAAATGAAATAATTCTATTTTATAGCTTATTACTTTGCAGATTCTAACTTAGAATCTGGTGCAATTCCCTTTAAAATCTGTTCAAAGCTCACTGAGTTGTGAGTATCGACAATTAAAATCGTGTGGGGACTATTTTCAATTTGGGCAATTTTTGGATTTTAATTTAATTTCAGTATTCCCGAGTGAGTGGGTCAGTGAGTTATCGTATTTAATGTGCCTAGCCCGCGAAAGCCTTGAGATGACTAGTTTCCAGCAGGGGACACGGGTCATACAGTTTCAGTTTCAGGCACATTCACTTGCTATTCTTGCAAGGTATGGGTTTTTCTCTCGATGTGACCCCACCTCGTGATTCCGTTCCTTTTACCTGGAATTACAGAGAGTTATCAACTCTCCTCATACTTTTGCAGCAAGTATGACCTTGATGGGATTCGAACCACAACTTTGCGACCATGAGTCAGGCGCCTTAACCACTAGGCCATCCTTGCTCATCCCATGATGCTACAACCTACAAAAGTAACGAAAGTTAAGTTCAAAACTTGAAAACATAGTTTAATGGTTGCAGACGAGGGCTTAACGTGCTGCTTTTGTTGTTTAATTAACTTTCAATTAAATTATTAAATTAGCTTTCCATGTTCAACTAGCAACATAAATAACTGCACTATTGACTCTTGGATTTTTTTGTTGTGGAGATATGACTTAAACTATTAATTTCTTTGCACTAATTTGTACTGCTGCTGTCTAGCATTCCTAGTCTAACGTTACCCGCTGTACCAGTCATTGGAAGTTTTTAACAAACAAGTCACGGTTGAATAGGTACTTGATGTAGCGGCCCAGTGAATCAAGACTTGGTCAACAAGTCAATACCAGAGTAAGACAAATGCTATTTTAAGAAAATTGATATTTTGATATTTTAAGAAGCTTATGAGGGGGTCTGCAAAACATTTTCGCATAAAAAAGAACGTGATCGACAGGGGTCTCATGTTTGGGTGATAGTCAGTTAGATAAATTTGATCACTTAGCTTCCGGTTTTTAAAGGTAGGAAGTACCCCCTGAACCAATTTATGAACCCTACCCTGATTCAGCCATAATTGTCAGTTTTTGAGCTGTAACTTTTGACTCCTGATTGCTGTTAGTTTTTGAAGCTTTCCTTGCTGTTAGTTTTCTGAAAATCATATTTTACCAGGGAGATAGCACAGTTCATTCTCAAATTGTACACGAAGTTACTTTTTAAGCATTTTTTTAATGATGACTTAATTTCTTGTTCATGTGACATATTCAAAAATGAACAATTCGAATTTGTTAACATTGTGATGGTAAGTGTATTTGCCAAGTTAGGTAAGTATTACTCTAGTGAAAAAAAGTTAAAACGGGAAAGCTCACAATGCCTCAATCTTGAAAGGGTTAAATTATTTCCAAACATCCCTAATTTGATCATTTCTGACAATGATCGTTCATAGATGCGTGAGCATCAGTTGCTCATAATATTAAAAAATAAATTTGATCTAGAAGGGTGATGAATTGCTCAATCAAAGATAGATGCATGAACGTCAGTTGTTTATGTGAAAAAATAGGTTTGATCTAGAAGCGTAATGAATTGCATAATTGGAGATTATGTTTATTTTGGCAGGTTGTAATAAAATTGACTGTTCTTTTACTGAGCGTTAATTAGACACACATACAAAGCACTTGAGCGCACACTTCACTTGTGAATGGCTACCATGAATAAGAAAACCATCGATCTCATCTGGATACGAGACAGTAAACCTGCGTTAATCGTTGTTTTACAGCAGCATCACCATGTTTTGATTGAGAATTCACAATAACAACGCGATGATCACTGACTCTGCTCTTTGTTGCTATCTGAATGTGAATGGTGAACTCTATTCTTAGTCTGCCAGGTGAATTTTCAAGCAATTTAACTTGTCTGCTTTACTTGTTGGTGGATTGCTCATTCAGTTTAATTATACTTTGAAGTGATTACAATCTGATATGAATGGCATATCGATTTTTAAACGAGATTTGCTTGAAGCTATTATTTTTGCAACAATTGCAACATTAATAATAAAATATTTTGCAATTCAATAAAGCATTGCTATTGAATTTAGAATTAATGCAAAAGCAAACAGCCATCTTAAATACGCGAGTACTGGTTTCCCAGTCCAGGAAAATATTAAATTCTTCATTTCATCTTCATTTCATCTTCAATCAATTCATCTTCATTTCATCTTCATTTCATCTTTATTTCATCTTAATTTCATCTTTATTTCATTCCATTCCAATAACTTCTGCACACTTCTTTACCTTTATTTAATAAAGTAATAAAAGTAAACATAGAATATGCTATCTACCTTTTTATTTGGTTAAAGTAAGGCTACTACTGGACACTACAAATAACTAATACTGCTATGAATCGTAATGAACAGAGCATTGAGTGGCCGGACCCAAAGAAGAAATATGCATATTTTTTCCAATAATATGATAAGTAATAGAAAATAAATTGCCAATGTATAACATCACCACTTAATGCGGCCTAACCGATGTTTTCATTCAGTTGGTCTAAAGATGCAATCACTATGGGTAGATACTACCCAATGAATTGACTCCCCTGGTGACATAAAATTATAAGAGATGATGGAAATGAAATGATGGAAGTGAAAGAGCAGAGACCTAAAACCGGCATGTGGAATTGCGCTGAAGAAAGATTGGGAGAAAGATATTATAACAAGAAGCAAGGTCAAATAGGCTCTTACCCTTCTATACTCTGATACACTACATCGATATAAATTATTGCCTTGTCGTTAACATATATATTTACGATGTAAATGCTTTGATTCCATTTCTTGTTGACCGGAGTGATGTCAAGTCTGTAGAATAACGCAGGAACTTAAGGACTCGTGTAGTGTAACAAGTTTAATCGCAGTCACACCCTGTCCAAGTGTCCCACGTTTTTTGCCCCCAGTGAATTCCCCGGTGGGAAAAAGGTTCGAAAGTTTTTCCTCGGACTGTTTCAAGATTTTCCCGGCAAAAGTTGCATCCCCCCCCCCCCAGAAAGCCAAAGAAAACAACGGACAATCCCCATCTCAGAAAAGCATACCACAGTGAATAGAAAAGAAGGATAATTTTCGGTGGTGGCTTTATGCCATGTCATCGAGAACCCTGAGTACTAGAACATCTTGTGCCCAGGGTAGTCATTGAGTCACTTATACGGGTGTGTGCAGCCTAAATTCAAAAACAATTATATTCAATGTTATGGTACAGCGGAGTAATGTCAAATCTGGTGACTGCCTTCAACATTTTTACGGAAATACGCCAGTTAATTCCAAAATTTTTAATTGAATTTTTATTTTTCCGATTGCATAAAAATTTACAGTGTTGGATTTCAAATCTCAAAAGATTTGATCTCTAATGTTAACACAAGGTTAGTTGGCCAAGTAAAACTCGAAAACGCAAGGCTGGCCTGATCTAATAAAAATTCCCATCCATGTGGCTTTTAGAAAATGTTAAGAACAGAAGAGGCCAAAAGAGGCCACAACAGACCACCAGAAGCCAAAAGAGGCCACAAAAGTATGTGACAAACTTGCAAAAATGCTATTAACATTGACTTGATAATATATTTATAATTTTAGTGATATTGTACGATGGAAAAGTAATACGATACTTTAGGGTATATTTTCTTTTGGATATATTATGAAGTACAAGAAATTATATGGCATCTTTAATATTTTTTGTCAGTGGGTCTGGTACCCACGGCACCTATGCCATTGCTTGACAAAATAAACTTGCTTTTGTTTTTTTTTAGCCTAACAAATGTTTGTTTACATCAATAAATTTATTGAAATCATAACATACAAATAAACAAATACTTTCCGTAAAGCTTTTTAAAAAGTTAATATCTCAAATGTCTCAAATGATTTTTGAGCAATAGAACGGTTACTATAAAACGAAAGGCTCAAAATCGTTTGCTAACGTAGACCATATTTCTCACAATGGACTTTAAGGTAGAGAAAATATCCCTAAACTTTAACCATTTTAAAGGGATGTAACTAGAGCAGTGGCGTGCTGGCCGTTGTTATTATTCTAAAGATTGTGCAGCAACTGACAGACATGATAGGCTGACAGACAATCTTAACCAACTACGAAGGAGACAGTGATTTTCACTTGTGATGGGAACCCTTTGCCCTTTAAAAATCCTAGTTGTATGCCAGATTTAACAATGAAAATCTCAATAATATCTATAACATTTACGCTTGTTAATACAATAATGAATGCACTGTTTCAAATAAATTAACCGGGGGTTGCAATTTTCAAACAAGAAATAGTAAGATATTGATAATGTATCTCGTGTAAATTGGGTCAAATACCAAGCATCTTCCAACGTGCTTTACCACACAATAAGTACCATATGCCCTGATGTTCATTTTGTTTATTATTGAATCATTCATACCAAGTCATTTTAGACTGGTGCGTATAGTTAACCTTTATTGCTAAGAAAAAGCCGCCGTTTGATTTCAAGACCAATTAAGATGTTGCTTTATTTGCAGTACAAAAGATCGACCACATGTTACCAGTTTTATAAAGTTTCGTGTAGCTGTCACACCAGACGACGTGCGACCCCATTGTTCATTCACTTTGAATCGTTTTACATCATCTTCCCGATTGTGTTTTGTAAACAAGTCTTTATTGATTTAATTGAGATTTAATTGAAACAACCATTGGATACAGTAGATTGTAAATGCCCATTATTTTAAAGATAGTCGTGTATCTTACTGTTATCCTGTTATTTTTAAATATTAACTTTTGCTGTATTATTTCGGGTTTTTGTAAAATGTATACTGATTGACCGAAAAAACCTTTTTTCTTCTGAATTAAATTTGACAACACTGTGTCAATCTTACTCAGTTTCTATTTTTAAGAAAACTAGCTGTTTCAAAATGCCCATTATTTTATAGATAATCCTGTATCTGACTGATATCCTTTTGAGTTTAAATCTTGCCGTATCTCATTTTGAGTTTTTGTCAAATGTAACTGGTGGACTGAAGAAAAAGCTTTCTTTTTCTAAAAGAAATTTAACAGCACAGTGTTTTTGAGTTCTTGGACTTAAATTCCCATTATTTAATAGGAAGCCGTGTATCTAAATGGCATTCTGTTCCGTTTAAATCATAACGTTTTCCATTTTTTAGGGTTTTGGTAAAATATAAACTATAGTTAACTGACAAAAACGTTTATACTTTTCTCTGCATAAAGTTTTATGACGTAGTGTAATTTTTTTTCATATTTTCTAAAAAACTGGATGTTTTGGGGATTTTGGATACAGTAGAATTTAAATGCCAATATTATTTTATAGGAAATCATATTACTTTTGCTCGTAACCTGTTTAAAACGTGACTTTTGCTGCAGCATTTCAAATTTCGAATTTTGAATAAAATTCCGAAAATTTGTCAACAAAATTTAAACTAAATTATTAAATTGATAATTAAAACGTGAGTAGATTAATTAGTAACTCATTAAATTTTTCCAGAAATAATGAATGTTGATAAATGAATTAATCTCGCACGCTTTAGTAATTAATTACTTTCTGATGTAAAACTGTTGAAGTTAAAGAATATTGTTTTCACATTGTGGTGCGTTACTGTGCGTTATATTAAGCTACAATATGTTATATTATGCTTTCGAGGTCAGTAGATAAGTACCAGTTAACATTGGGGGGGGGGGGGGTAATTGGACGAAACTGGCTAGAGATAGGAGTAGCCCCCGCCTCCGGCTGTGGCTGGCCTACTTACTCACTATGTGTTGTGTTGTGTTGTGTTGTGTTGTGTTGTGTTGTGTTGTGTTGTGTTGTGTTGTGTTGTGTTGTGTTGTGTTG
>JAYJMH010086638.1:0-31951 GCA_036873815.1 Phacellophora camtschatica | reverse complement strand
GAATCCTGAATATATATACTGATCTTTTTTACTGAATATATAATTTTAGTATTTTGAATCCTGAATATATATACTGATCTTTTTTACTGAATATATAATTTTAGTATTTTGAATCCTGAATATATATACTGAGCTTTTTTACTGAATCTAGAATTTTAGTATTTTGAATCCTGAATCCCAAATATATTTACTTCTCAATTCCGATTAATTATACTTTACAATTAGAGGAAAAAACATTCCTTCGAGGGGAAATGTTTAATGTTTGTAATTTAATTATACCAGCCTAATAGGTCTAAAAATATATTGAACCAGGAGGGAAGTTTTCGCGATACATGCGCATGCGCGAAAACCGGTACTCTGTCACAAATGTAGACCGGTACACTCGTCAAGGATGTGGTACACTGGTACAATGATCAGAGCTGTCACCCCCACAACCGCGTCTAGCTTAAAAACTTTCAAGAAACTTTTAATATGAAAATCAACAAAATATTTAAGAAACTGAGTACAAAAGCCCAAGCTGTAAGTTGCTGACATCCATTCAATACTTGTATGTTTATTTTTATTAGAAAGACCACACCAATGCAGTTTTCCAGAGACACCATAGCAATGCAGTTTATAGATGAGTTGTTCATACCATATGGGGCATCCATTAAGTATGTACACACTAATTTGAAGAACAACAGAAAAAGCAAACAATAAGGAGATACGCCTTTGGATTACCCCCTCACCTCAGTGTGTATCAATTATTTTTATATAAATGAGATTTCTTCTTCTTCTTCTTCTTCTTCTGAGCCATATCGCCAATAAGGAACATTAATGTGGCTTCTCGGCTTTGGCGACACCAACTATAATGTCAGTTATTTTGCACCACTCGTTTCTGTCCTTGGCCAAAAATCTAGCCATCTCGAGATCTTTCGAGTTTTGTAATTGCTGGATTTTGAAATTTGGATTTTTAAGGAATGTGCGTCTATTTATTTTTAACATATAAATAAATAAAAATAAATACACTCTAAAAACTTATATAATAAAAGTAATTTCTTCTATAAAAAATCTCTAGCAACGGTGGTGAAAAATACAGACCTTTGTTGAGCCAGAGATAAGATATATTTCATTGCCAACAAGCGTCAGTTTTTGTAGTGGGGAATCTTCTAATAGACTGAGGTCCAAGTGCGCCATCTTATTGTTACTCAAATCAAGCTAAAATATATAATAGAAACCAATTCAAAAATTCAAAATATAAACTTTCATTTGAATATCTGAATAAGCACAAACTACTGACTGCCATGTTTATCTCCTGGAAATATAGCCTTGACGTTGTTTACAAATGGGCCCTTCCAACATCACATGAAAGAAGCCAGCATTTCTAATTTGGGCCGTTCAAAAAAGTTTGAAAATTTCATCGGAAAGAAAAGTTACCATGACAATATAATATGGAATAAAACAACAAGAATCAAAATCAAAAAAATTTAAAGAACATACCTCACGCAGCGCCGGGAGGAGTGCCATGCTGCTATCGAGTCCAAGGATGTTGTTGTGACTCATGTTCAAAGATGTAAGACATACCCATGGCTGAACAATAACTCTGGGAGAAAATTTATTTGATAAAAAATTCATCACAAATTCTACGAAATATCAAAGAAAAGTAACAACGACTCGAACATTCGAAAATAATTTCTGCAAGGTGAATAAGAATGTTAAGAGTAACTTTTGACACAGTTTTACTTCCAAGCACATCCACCGTGGCCTTCGGCATGAAGTCCATATGTTTTAGGGGTAGCATACTCTGTAACAGCATGCCATATGTGATAAAGAGCAGCGAAACGGTCGCTTCCTTTTGCAAAAAAGTCAAAACATGGGCTGGGGAAGGATGCACTTGTAAATTATGCCGTTTATAGTAAATAGTATGGTTTGCTGTATTTAAATTATGTATATAAGTTGGTTTTTATTAGCTCGCTCTTCTAAAGAGTATGAGCTATTAGTAGCTACCATACCAACTGTAAATAAGAAGTTTATTATTATTATTATTATTATTATTTCCGAAGCAACATTAATTAAAAGAAGCTATGTTTCTGTTAATATGTAAGGATTTTGCAAATAAAATTACGTCACCAAACAATACTTTTGAATAATGGATATCGTGAACATGAGAGGAGATATCAGAAAAACCTAAAGGAGATATCTTTATCATTCTATAATATTGTTTGTTTACATCAACAAACATTTTCAGCTCGCAGCTCCTTTAGACTATACAAAGGAAAGGTGAAGAATGCGCCTCCAATACGTGGCCATAAAACAAAATTTGCACAGGGAGCATGTCAAAACACAGCAACCCTGTGGCATTTACATAGAGTATTCAATTAAAGACGGTGAGGCTAGGTTTAACGGTCACATCTCTACCACGTCAGACTAAATCAGTGAGTTTCAATTTAATGCGACCAAATGCGACCTTTAAATCTGCTGTGTTAAGTGTGTATAACCAAATGTATTATCTTTTATATTATTCATAATTACTGACCATATTACATGTTCTTGCTGTTGCTGTTTTGTGTTCAAACTTTTGTTAACAAATATGTATTGTGGTCTTTTGTATTTAGATTTATTAGTATTATTATTTACGGCCCAAGCTCTGCTTCCCTTGGGTCGTGTAGAATGCAATTTCTATATCTAATTTTGTTATATCTATTTATATGTAAGACCAGTCGCATCAAATGAAAAACATACCTTTTATTCGAAAGCCTATAGGCCGCTTGGGTCCTCCATGAGTCTGTAACGGTTTTAGCTACAAGTGCCTGCAAAAAAATAAACTCTTAAAACTATTCCATTCTAAGATGAGGGATGTTTAGATCCAGAAAGAGCACGAGCACGACAAGGTTGGAAAATGCACTCCAAAAGCCGATTTAGCAAAAGAAATAGCCTTATTTGTGAAACTTATCTTCCATTCTCGCAATGTCAAAGGTTCTTTGCTGGATTAGGCCTTCTTGCTTTTGCTACAATTTAGCCAATTTCCTCTTCCTTTCTGAATCTTCAGCTTGTTTTCCAAAAGATAACGAAAAGTAGTCAATTTCACGTTGCAGATTTGAAAGCACAACGTTTTGATGTCCCACGAGAACAACATTTTTCCCAACATTATTATTTAAATTTAAAATTCAATTGTTTTCCAAGTCGTACACGCGGATCTTGGCCTCCCTATTGTCCTTGTGGCAGAAGAACCCTCGCATCCTCCATATAAATCAGTCCTACAAACAACTTTTCAGCGTCTAGAATTCTTAGCTGCGAACGTTGAACTAAAACTAATTTTCATAAAACTTAAAAAACTGTTTTGGGGGGTAACAATTATCCATAATTCAGGAGAAAGAAGAGTCAATACTCTATAATCCATTATTTTGGTAATAAATAATCCAAAAATCTTTGAACATGAAATACCACAAGGGACAATCCTAAAAAATCCTGAAATTCTTGATAATCCATAATCCATCAAAATAATTCCTAAATAATCTGAATAATCTATAATCCGATAATCCACAATCCGAAAACCCCAAAACAGGCCTCTTTGATGTCATTAAAATCTCAGATTAGTGATGCATTGGACTTTTCAGAAGAGGCCACTCTTGCAGGCTTCTCGTTCAATTCGAAGACACTTGCGACAAAGTAGCTAGTTAATAAAAATAAATTGATACATACCGGTCGTTTCTCAGCTGCACAGTCTATCAAAAGTTCCTGAAAAAAGTACATTAAAAATAAAATTGAATTGGTCATGAAATAGTCACCGCCTTGAATTGATCATCGCCTGAATTGATCATAATCGCCCTTTACAAATCAATTACATGTTTGCAATAATTGTTTTGAATTTGTGAGAGACAGTACACTAGACAAATGCTCTGCTAGTTTACTTGTTTCAAAAGTGTCAAGAAAATGAACTGAACGTAAACAAGAAAGTGATCCATTCAGGGCGAGGATCCATGCAGGGCAACACCACTCTAGTTAGAAGACCTTATTATTTTGGAAACTTGCAATGTGTGCTCCCCGTGTTAAAATTAACTTGTCAAGTCATTTGTAAAAACGTTCTGAGCAATTCAGGGGAAGAGTGTCAGTCTACTACAGATGCTACATTACTTTAACTCCTATTTATTTTTTAAATCTTTTTCCTGGTTTCTTAAAATTTTTCCAGAAATTTGTTGTGAAATTTGCAAACAGCATTTTCCAGAAATTTGTTGTGAAAAGTTCAGAGTAAAGGTTCTTATAAAAGTTTTGGTTCTCGTATGCGGTCTTTAGTGTATTTCAAATGCATCCAGGTAGTTAATTTTTCTTGCTAACATTCTTAACTTTCTTGCCATAATGTTAATCCTTTTCTTGCCAACGTTCTTTCACCCCAACCTTTTCTTGTCTTGTCAATTTAAAAACAATGTTCTTGTCGTGTTTTGTACTTATATTTAGCGTCATGCATGGGTTTATTTTAAGTAATTAAAACAAACAGTCAGGGGCGAAACTACAAAATATTTTTACGTACAACGCCCAGCTCCCCGTACACCCCCATGAAGACGCCCCTGTAAACAGTACACTTACCTTCATGGTATGAACACAATATCTGGCAGTAAGTAACTTAAGCCGCTGGGGCAAAGAGTGTATCCCAGATATTGAAGAAACTCTACATCCATCGATCTAGAAAATTAAAAATTAAAATTAATTGTTGAAGGAGCTAACCTCTTACAAAATGAAACTTAAAAAAGATTTATCCACTGATGACGGGTTTATGCCTGAAACTTTAGTTTTATTAAGCTCTAGGTTATACTTACTTTTATAATAAAGAATTTACTTCTTAAATAAGATTAGTTCATTAATGAGAAATAAAAGGGCGTAAAAGGAATATGAATCTATTTCGTTTCAATTTCTTTCCCTAGACAACGCAAAATGAAACAATGAATTTGTAGAACAGATTGAATAAATTAACAAATGATTGGTTCTAAAATCGAATCATTCAAACAGAAACAGAAAAATCACCTGCAAGTCGTTGAGTCTCGAAAACATGGAAAGATCGTATGAGTAATTTATTTCAAATTGTTTCCCATTACTTGCTCTTGAAACTAAATCTGTGATACGAAGACGACCCAGTTGACTCATGAAATCGTATAAGTGTCCAAGATCAGCAGTATTTCCTATAGTAAGAAAAGATAGTTAATTCAATTCATTTAGAAAGCTACTATGTAACTAAATTGTAACAAAAATGGCCAAATGCTGATTTATGACATCGTTATTGTGTCCAAGATCAATTTCCTAGATAAGAAAAGAAAGTCACTTCATTATATTAATGAAAGTTCTTCTCCAAAGTTGCTATTTAAATAAACTGCAAAAAATATGGTCTAATGTTGACTCGTAAAAACGTAAGACAAACAGAATTCCACATGGCCACTTTAACACACAAACTAGAAAAGAGGGGCAAATATTCCAGTCTCTTCTGCATCATTTTATTAAAAACAAGAAGGTATTGTTTTCTAACTGTCCTGAAAATAAATTTAGTTCTACCCCTGCATTCTCTACCTAACTATAACAGTAGTGATTATCACGTGTACACTGGTCTTCTTTCATGTGTTACTAAATATTTATGAATTTTTATGAAAATTATCCACAGGCATATGACAAATATTATTCGTCCTTAAATAAAACGCACATTTCAAAGTAACTTTTTAAGAACGAAATGTACAATTGTTATTTTTCATATATCTAGAAATAGATAGATACTACTAGTGTGTGTCCTTATTTGCACCATGATCTAGTATCTACACTAAACTTGTTACAAGAGTCTAAGTTCCCTCCTCCGCCTCACATTCCTCCGCAATATTTACATTCCTCCTCCATGTCGACAAAGCGATGTCAAATGATCCAGAAAGCGCAGAGAAACAAGGAACTCATGTAATAAGGCTTTACAATTGAATATATATCTACCCTTTACCATTGAATATAGGGCAAATGAACGAAAGTATCGTTCAAAATGTGCTTCATTATATGTCATGGGTGATTCGTTCTTAAAATGACTTTTTGGGAAAGCGTCTGTCAATTGAATTGTCCTCGAAGAGAATGACATATAGTTTTATCGAATGTTGCCACACTTTGAATGATACTCTCGTTCATCAAACTGAATACAAAAGCAATGAAGGCTTTCCTCAACATCACAAACTAGAAGAAACGATAGGATTGACAACAAACCTCCTTTTGGTGGATGCGGAAGCTGAAGTTGTTTCGTTAGACAGTGAAGCTGAACTGGTGTCATGGTAAACAGTTCGTTGCTTTGTAAAATCAGCTCTCCTAAGATTAAAAAAAATTAAATTTCAGATGGAAAACATCAAAAATAATAATCAACATCAAAATTGCCCTCATTCATGAGTTTTCAAGCAATTTAAATGAATTTCATTCATTTCCAGTCAACGTTTTGACATAAAACCACCTGCCTGGTCCTATTATATGGCCTTGGGAGTTTTGTCACTGAATCTATACAATTTAAAACTCCCAATTTGCCATTAAAGCAAGCAGCTAGTTTTGATGTCAAAACATGGACGATGTTTCTTCAAACTAACGTGAAAGCACACTGATTTGGGTAATTTTGATTTCAAGTTTTGGACAGGTAAAAGTGGTCGCAGATGGCTGGATGATATCTCAAACTCTAAGTTTGCCCTTCGAACCTCGTTTTATGCACAATTGAAGATTCATGGTTTCACGAATTTTGAGCTACAGCCCTCCAAATGCATATATTTATTTTGGGCCACACATTATTTGATCCAATGTACTTGTTCTGAACTGCTAAAATTAATTTCCATTTCGATTTTGTTTCTCTTTGGAAACTTTGAGACCTTTGAAGAAAGAGCATAAAATGATCAAAACTCAATCAATGAAAAACTTCAATGAAGATGCATTGCTATCAAACGTTGCTGGCATATTTTGGGAGTCCCAACATATGCTAGGAGCAGTTACTTGAGCAAACTGATAATATCAATGTGCTTGTTAACGAGTGGTCCACGCTGCTTCTGTTGTCACTGATAAACATGCGCCTAATACAACCTATTATTATATGATAAACATGCGTGTTCAAAGAAGTACTGTCAATAGGCAAACAGGGGCCGAAAGGAGCTAATTCTGAGTAGAGATAAGCTGAAAAAAGCTGCAATAAAAAGCAAATCTCCCCCCTTCTTATGGATTCCTCTAGGAACTTCAGAAACAAGGTTAATTGATTAAGTATTGAACTGAAGAGACAGTACTATATTAAAGAAATAGGAATCAGTGGGTAACCTTTTCATAATTATATTGCTTGGCTTAATATATTTCTTTTTCATTTTCATCAAACGGAATGAAAAATAAATGAAACATTATAAATAAAAAATTACCTTGATTTAAAATGTTTTTCGTCAATGACATCACAACCAAAGAAACATCCTGAAATTCGAATAAAATTGATTATAATCTTGGAAGAAGAATCTTGTTTATATCTTTAAAAAATCAATGAAAGTTACCACACTCTGGACCATCTGAAATTAAATTTAAGATTTCAAAAATTCAATAGTTTCTGTTTGTTGCACAGTTAAAGAGAATGCACGGACATAAATCAAGCTCTTCTAAAAATAATTTCAAATTCTATTAAAATTGCACAGAAATTGAAGCAAAAATTCCAGGCAGTGCCCAATGACACAGGAGCTTTTCACTTTGATTAGCTTCCTATTTATAGATGCGGCACATGCGCCACTAGCCATATTTATATCCGTTGATTCTCTTTAACTTGGTAAAAACTTACATGGCCTTTCAGATCCAGGAACTCCAGAAGTTCAGGACACGAGCACACCTCCCTGTCACAACTACGAGAAAATACTCATGTAAGAAACTGCCCTGCAAGAACTGGGGGAATTTTGTAAACAAAAGATTGCGGTTTCAAACATGGGATTTGTGATTTGAAAGAATAGATTCCACACTCTGAGTGCACTCAAAAAAATCAAAATAAACAAAGACAGCAAAACTTTATGATTTCGTTTATTTTGATTTGCTTGGCTGCATTAAAAGTGTTGAAATCAAGATTTTACAGTGACAAATCTAAAAATTTTTTGTTTTACAAAATTCTCCCTGTTCCAAATGAGATATAATTGGTTCTGATTTCAAGGTTCTAATTAAACCTTTAACATTCATATACTCTACTCTTCTAACAAAAACGGTGTCAATTGTATTGTCATTATGACACAATTGCAGGGGTTAACATTCTTCACAATAATTCAATTTCCATAGCAAGGAGCTAGGGTTCATTTGTATTCCCTGCTCAAACACCTTCCAAAGAGAATTCACAAGAAATTTCCTTCTTCTTCTGCAATGGAATATTGCAATATTGTGAAGAATAGTTTTCATTATCTAAAATATTTCACATCTTACACATAATGCGATCAATGAATAAATTGAATTCTTCTTGTCACCTGTAGACAAATTATTAGTGCAAACCTGTTTATAAATCTGATTATCAAACTTGTTTAGTGCAAACCTGTTTATCAGTCTTTGAAGGTAATGTTCCAAAGCTTCTCTTCTTTGTTCAAGAGTCTCTATGGACATGTTGTTTGTCAATTTTTTTGGGGGAAGAAAATCTTTTGGAATACCAAACTTTTTAGCAAGCTACAAAAATTTATAAAGAAATAAATCAATATTGCGTACACAAGATAGTTTAGTTTATCTTTATTTTAAATTTTCAACAAACAATAATAAATATCCAGAATGATAGTATGAAAAAATCAAACACATGAAAAAATGGAACATCTTTGACGAGCTGCCAAAAATAGTCTACTGCATGGATTACAACGATATTTACATCAAAAGGACTAAACTAGTTAAAAGCTATTTTTGGCGATTTTTTTCGACTTTTGTTCTTCCATTATAAACAATTTTCGAAAAAATTTTGATCTCAGAGAATCTCGAAAACACTGATAGCACTGAAAAACGCTTATCAAATTTTTAAAGCTAGAGATTACAATGAAAGATTCCAGGGATTATGTCCGCGAGTCAAAGACGACAAAGACAACAGATTTTTCGCAGTTTGAATAAAGGCTTTTCATTTTTTTTCAAAGTATGAAGTCAATGTTTGACTTCAATGATATCAATGTTTTTCAATATTTTCGAGCTTTGGTTAGGTCAAAACTTTTGGAAAATCATTTGTAATGCAAGCACAAGCATTTTTAACTAGTATAGTCCTAATTTAATAGTAATTTAACTTTTTATGCGAATATCAACTGTAATCATTGTGATTTGTGCAGTACACGATTTTTGGAAGCTCGTCAAAGATGCTCCGTTTTTTGGCACACATGGTATAAATGCTTACAAATATACAAAAATAACTATAGAACAGGCAGGGAACATGGAAGTACTTGATTGATCCCAAACATGCTGGGCATGCCTGGAACTTAACTCGGGCTATAGTAAATTGAACAACTTATTACTTAGCTAACAAATATGAACTTAATATTTGTTTATCGAATCTTATTCTTTACTGTAGGTGATCAGTTAAGCCATGAAACTTTTCAAGAGTTCAGTTTATTGGTCTCCTGCATTTTTCAAAGTTAGTTATAAAGATTAACGATAACAATGAGCGATGTTTCAATGTCATCTTAACATCATTTCAAGCTAAATAAAATAAAAGATGTTGTTTGTATATATAGAAAAATAAACAACGCGATGAGAATTTTGGCGGTTCAGATGATTGGCGCCAAAAAGACTAAGTGAACAATTTGGCAGCGATGGAATCTGACTGCTTGTTCAATTTTGGCTTCAAATCTTTAATAAACAACATTTCGTGGATTAGAAAATCTGTTTTCCCTCGACATTTGCGTAATATTTTGAATTGCTTGTGCAAATTCTCGGGCTGCATTTTATGCTGTTTTTAATATGGCAACCGATGGCCGATGCTTTGTTTCATAGTACCGAGAGAAAAAAATGTCCTCCGCATTTTTAATGCTGCTGTGGTGGAGCCTTAGTTTTGATAACTCTGTTCTTGCTTGGATTTCTGGTGAAACTAATTAAGGTGAAACTATTTGTAGATTTTACATTTATTTGATATTTTGAGGTAATTCTTGATTTCTTTGCAAATTTCAGACAAAGATCATTAACTCCATCAGCATTGGCAAGATCCGTCAGACTTGTCTTTTCCCAATTTCGAGGATATTCTCAGCAGGATTCACAAGAATTTCTTCGTTGTATTATGGATCGACTTCATGATGAAATGAAAAACCCTGTCTTGAACTTTACTTCCAAAAATACGCAGAAAAATAAACGAACAAGTCACTTTAAACACGAAAGCAAAAAACTTCTTGGAGGAAATGGCTCTTCAGATGGTTTGGATTTTATTTTCCTTTTCATTTATTATGCTAAATATATACAGCCAGCGCGCCCCGTTAATTTGAACATTCGTATGCTCAAACCGTGTTCGAACAAATTATTGAATCCCCTTACGTCAAACCATACAAAAGCCGTTGGGTAATTCGACTATTTGCTAATTTGAACATATTTTCTATGCCTGTCACTGTTTCAATAGACCGTTCCGAAAACGATGGCGGTGAGGGGCTTTTTCCCATGATTCATTGCGTTCGATTTATAAATCATTAACATTTCTATAGGCGTTCAATCATCGAACGCAATGAATATTGGGAAAAAGCCCCTGCTGCCATTTTTTTCGAAATGGTCTATTAACGGACGTCGACTGCATTCACATTTTGCGAAATTTATGCAGTGTTTTCGACAAAGGAAGATTTAATATTCGAAAATTCTAAATAAATTTAAGTTAATTCTCAGTACTCAGTATTCTCAGTATTACCAAATGTATATTTCACGAAAGATATGATCAGACCTAAAATACTCCCCGCTGTTAAAGAAACTGGTTATTTAGGCTCATTGTTTATCAAATCGTTCTTCTTCTATTGTTATCCTAAAGATTTTCAGCGGAGACCTACTGTATCCGTTTTTATTTTATTTCTAATGACTTGCAAGGCCAGAAAAAATTGTATTCGAAGTCATATGCTGGGTGTCCCAGAAAAAAGGCTACACGTTTGTGAAGCTATTGTGGAGGAGCCTTAGCCTCAATAATTCTGTTTCTGGCTGCATTTAATGAAATAGACTTTAACTTAAAGTTTGATACCTTAGTTGACAAATTCAGCTGAATAACCGCTCAGTTATGCCCAATAATAACTCATATTTAGGGTTTCTTCAAAACCAGAAATTGGTTCTTTCATTGTATTGCTGAAAATTGGGTTTTCATAGTGAGGGAGCTTCGAAAACAACACTTGAAGAGTATTAAGGAATAAATGGCTACACACAAAAATATGTTAAAATTTAATTGCTGGTTGAAGGAAATGACACTAAAAAAACAAGAGAAAAGCTCGTATCTGACTTGGTCTATAAGGATATCTTATGGAAATTTACGACATGATTCCAAAGCAGTTATGTTGAATATTTTGATTATTGAGTAAATGTGATTTGCTTTGGGATGGTTGATTCTGAATGTGACATACAGTACTGATGTTGACATTAGATAAATTCAGCTGAAAGATAACAAAATACATTAAGAAATTCATCTGTTATAATGGTCATCTGTAACAGTCATTATCAAAACTTCTAGTTTGCAGAAGCACAAAATTTGCACTTTCATTTGACGTAACTCGGTTATTGAGTCAATTTTTCCAAACAAGGTATCAAACTTCAAGTTCTCTTTTATAACACTTAAGTAGAAACAAAATAATCAGGACCTAAGCTCATCCACAGAAGCTGTCAGCTTTGGAAATGGGTAGGCTCTTCTGTATGCAGCACCCGCCGTGCTTGGTGGACAAATAATGCATATAAAACTTTTAAAACAATTAGTATCTAGATTAAGTGTGAATGATTGATTAAATGTCATTAAATGGTTTTTTTTATCATCCAGATCAACCAATGGATGTAGACAGCGCTTCCAGTAAAGAGTCAGAGGGGGAAGACATTCATGGCGAAAACAAAGAAGGTAATTGCTTTCCCTTGATCGTGTAGGGTATATCATGTATTATTTTAGATATACTTTTGAATAAATTTGAATTGAATTGAATTATGTGATATTTTATTAGAAATGAAAACAATTTATCAAAGCATTAAAAACAAACAATAAAAAGAAAAAGAAAAATGCAACAACAAAAGAAAAACTCGAGCTAACTCAACAGCAAAATTTAAAAGTTTGCTCCACATTTTCTCTCTATGAATCAAATTTTGGCTGGATAATTATTTTGCAATTGTTTTTTGAAAAGGTTTGTTTACCAAATTGTATTAACCGTGATCGCTAGCTCCTGTGCAGCGACGATGTATATATGATTTAATGTTTTAAAAACTTAGAACTTACTTTTTATTTAATTATTTCAATTTGAAATTGTTTGTGTTTTTTATCACAGATGAAAGAACACCGATATACCACAGCATTATTACAGATATTTTTAATGGAAAATTAACAAGCTCTGTGCAATGTTTAGCATGCCATCGGGTAAGATTTATATTTACTTATTTCTAAAATTTATTTTATTTGTTAAATTTGTCGTTTTTTTTGTTTTTTTTTTGGTTTTGTTATTTTATAATTTTTTTCTTCTTTCGCAAATGTTTAAAAATCGGTTTTATTAATCCATGCTTTTTTTATTATACTTTATCAGATCTCAACAACTGTTGAAAATTTTCAAGATCTTTCACTTCCAATACCAGGTAAATATTAGATATAACGGAAAATTTATAGTCGATTAAAAATCTTTTAAAAGACTAAAACAATTTCGTTAAACTAAATTATGAAAGCAGCATTGTCATTTTTAACCTGTTTGAATTAATTTAAATTATTTTAGATTCATTCATTTTTTTATTATTATCACTTTTGTATTTTTAGGATCTTCACAAAATATTAAAGTGTACTCTTTTATCTCTTCCGAACCTTCTAAATCCTGAAAAAGAAGGCAATTGACAAAGTAATTGGTTTTAAAGAACACATCCTTACGAATACGTTCTTTTGTACAGAAATAGCTGCAGTACTAATCGTATCAATAACTTTGAAAATAACTCAAGGCCCCCTAAAGAATTTCTTGGGGCTTTGGGGGGGGGGGGTAAAGCTGTTTGGGAAAGCGTTTCAATTTGGCAAAAAATGCAACCATATCTTCCAAATAAAATTCAGTGCCCTTGCAATCTTCATTCTCTCGTTCCCATTATTACATAACACTTTAAGCCCTCTAGTAAGCTAAGATTTTCGGATAGGTTGCTCCACACATCCCTTCTCGGCTCCACTGTTGGCAGTAACCTCAGTAATTTATTGTTGCAATAACCGATGAGAGATCAATTAGGAAATAGTGTAGATATATTCTTATTAAGATTTGTATTTTGATAGGAAAAGATGACTTGCTTCGAATTCATTCTCAATGCACTTCGCGTTCTGTTGTAACTTGTTCTCCTTCTTACTATGCACAAAGCTGGCTTTCGAGTGCATATCAGTGGCTTCAAAGGTATTTTCCCTTGTATTAATTTCTTTTATTTCTGCAATGCAATAATAAGACATTTTATGAAGTTGCCGTTAATTAAGTTTGTTTATTTAAACATGTAGATATTTAGAAAATTCAATTATTTGTAGAATACAATGATAACATGTATATATGTCTTTATTTTGTATTTAGTTGGGTAGTTGGTCCACAAGTTTCATTACAAGATTGTTTGGCTGCATTTTTTGCAAAAGACGAACTTAAGGGTGAGTCAACTTGCAGCAAATTTAATGTTTTAGCAATATTCAATATCTGATTTGGATTTGAGAATTTAGTTTTGAATCTTTCAAAACTTCGACCGAGAAGTAGCCACGTTTGAAAATCGCCTAAATTAGTAAGTGTGCTACTAATAAAGTTCATGGAAAAACAGCCACAATTTAATAAGCGGGGAGTTGGAATAAATGGGGAGGGGGGGAAGAATCGACTGATAATTGTTTTGAACGCGTTTTTTTTACCTTCTGCGCTGCTTGTAACAAGAAATTACTGTGAAAAACAAGCCAAAATGGAAATTCTGGGCAGATTTTCTTCAAAATTAATAAACGGTGGGTTTTAATAAAAATGTCCAGGGTGGAAAAATTCTGGAAAACAACAAGAGGGGGGCTTCTATTCCGGACTCGAGAGTAAATATGAAAACGACACTTTAAACTAAGTTCACTATTTATTAGGCCATTGGTTTGTTTTCAAGAGAGCTTAATTGTATTTAATTAATTTTATTTATAAGAAATACTTTTTTTCAGGTGACAACATGTATAATTGTGAAAAATGTAACAAGTAAGTTTGCATAAATTAATTTTTTCAAAAGTGGAGGCGAATAGGTGAATAAGTTGAAACCTATTTTTTGACACAAAATGTCTTGAAGGTGATAATTTTTGTTAACGTTTTTTCATTTATTTATTCAATTTTGTGTGAATTAAGCCGGTTATAAAGTTACGCTGTTTTTGAGGTTTTTATTAGAAAATAGGGGATTACAGAAAATAAAGAAAAAATAAATTAGATTATTAAATCTCAGATTCAGATTAAATTTAGATTTCGTAAAATATGTTTTCAATACTATTAACTTGATGGTCTATTTTCAGGTTGCGGAATGGTGTAAAATATTTAAGGATGGCATCTCTTCCTGAGGTTTTTATTTCTTTCAGTATTCTGTTATGATTATAAATATTCTTCTTTAGTGGGGCCATGAAACTGGAACTTCGTTCTTTGCGTCTTCATGATTCTGTTTTAGGTGAGGGGAACTGGGCGCTAGGGAAGCGAGTTCGTGACCCTTGGGTGCATTACTTCGGAAAAACCAGGGAAAGTCTAAATTTCCAAGTTACCTTTCTTTTGCTTCTTGTTTTAGATTGCAAGATTGAATAAACATTTTTGATACTGATCATCTGTTGTTTTTAAGTGTTATGTTGAGGCGTTATTTAACATCATATCATAAACTTTGTAATTTGTTTCTCCAGATTCTGTGCATTCATTTAAAAAGATTTCGTCATGAAGTCTATTACTCTTCGAAAATCAGTAATTATGTTTTCTTTCCTGTGAATGGCTTGGATATGACCCCATTTCTTGGAAAAGGTATTTATACTACACATTATTAACTCTCTTTATATTTGAGCAAGGATTCGGTGTACATATGAAGTGCTTATTTTTTGGCCAGGGAGCTACGTAGAGTTGTTCCACGAGTAGAGTTGTTCCACGAGTCTCGATTCGCTCTTTGCCAGATCTGATAACCGCTACAATGAGCTGTGGAGGGTGGTGGCGTGCGATTAAGGTGGATCTAAAGTAATCAGACTTGGAGCTACGGTAGATTAATATACAATAACACATTAACAATAACAAATATTAATTTATTAATCCTATATTGTCATTATGTTTATTTTCTTAATTTTATATATTTTACGTTCTACAGATTATGATTCTAAATTTACTATGTTCGATCTTTGTGCGGTGATAACTCATTTTGGAAGCGTTGGAGGTGAGATTAAAATGATAACTAATTGAATAAATTCCATGAACGGTAATTTTTTACATAATTTAGAACCGAGTGTCGAAATTTTATTGTTTGTGGAAGGCCCAGAGATTCGAGAGCTATTTTTTATTGGATGTGTGCAAAGTAAAAGACGGATGTGAGAAAATATTTTCAACTTTTATATTTATCAAACTAAAACTTTTATATAGAAACGTTATCAGCCTTGTTTTGTTTGTTTTATTTATTCATTATTTATTTGCTTGCTTATTTGTTTGTTTGTTTATTGACAGGTGGACATTATGTTGCTTATGCAAAAAATTGCATAAACAGTAAATGGTACGAATTCAATGATTCCACTGTTTCTGAAGGTAATTTATTAAATCATCGTTCAGTCATGATTGATAATGATCATGATAATTATGATAATTATGATAAATATGATAATTATGATAAATATGATAATTATGATAAATATGATAATTATGATAAATATGAAAATAATGTTTACGTGTAATTAGCATTTTATGTATCACTTTTCGTACGTAATTAAGTGATAAAGCCATGACGTGATAAAAATTTAATTTTGATTTTCTAACTTTGAACCATGTAGTCTGAAAGGACACCATAAAACAACTCTACACCTGGGAAATCAGTTAAATTTGTTGATTATCAGCTGAGATTTGATCAGCTGAGTACCGGTTCTTTCATTATCAAGCTACTGTATTTTCATTTTGGTTCCAAAATGTATCAAAATCAAAAGATATGAACCAAGCCCAAAACACAGTGATTCGATAAATAAATTAATGTATTCAGCTGGTCATATCTTACCCAATGCTCAACAGATTTAGCTGATTTTCCACATGTTCATTTGTCTTGTAGTGTTCTTTTAGACTATATATTCTAAAGTTAAAAAGCCAAAAAAAGCAAATTATTTTATGACGTCACACTTTGTCATTCTATTCAATTTGTTTGAATGTGTTTATTGCAAAAAATATATTGGAGATCTTCAAAAAGTGCTTTTTTTTCTTGCATTTCGACATCAATTGTTTTGTTTGCATTTTAAACAAGTGAATGTGAATTAAAAAATAAAACTTCATCTTCTTGCTATTGGTGTTTTAGAAGTTATTTAACTGTAAAAACAGTAAACATTTTTTTTCTGGCATTTGATCAATATGCCTTTTTTGTTTGAAATTATGAATTTTGTATTTGTTAAAAGAAAACAGCATTCAATTATATATATTTAGATATGTATTTATTTGAAACTGTTAATAAGCATTTACGGTTATTATTTTTCTGTCTGTTTACTTAAATTTGATGCAATAATTTTTCTTAATTTGTTCGTTACCTTAAAAGTTTCAGAAAGCCATGTCGAAAATTCAGAAGCATATGTATTGTTTTACAAGTAAGTCATATCGTGTTATTTTATATTATTATTATTTGAAAACACATTACAGGACAAACTTGTTTAGATTAACGTTAATAGTTCTTCCTCTTTTTCCTTCTCCCCCTCCTCAATGTAGGAGTGAATATTCTTCGCCGATTTTGAATTTGAATTTAAATTTTCATAATATTATTTTAAAAAACACATTGCCAATGTAGGAGTGAATATTCTTCTCCGATTTTGAATTTGAATTTAAATTTTCATAATATATTTGCAAAAACACATTGCAGGACAAACTTGTTTAGAATAATGTTGATTATAGTTCCAAGTTCTCTCTCATACCCACCCACCCATCCTAGTTTTTTTTACTGAAATGCTATGTGCAGTTGTATGTTTGAGCAATCATGATAACGTCAAGAATTGAAGTAAATCTACCACCCATGCCCGCTAATTCTGAAATTACGTTTTAATATCATCATAATCATCATCAGTTTTAACTCAATCAATCAGTTAAAGGTTTTAACAGTTTTGCACGCAAGTTACAGCACTTGACAGCCTCCCCAGCCTGACATTATTTGGAATGGCCTGAAGGACGAGCGACAGGTCATGTCTTGTTGGAGCAAATATCCTCAACATTCTTTGAAAAAATATTTAAGTGCACCCATTTGTGTGTTGTTTAATAAAAATTGATTTCTGCCAATGAGATTTGGTTCCCCAAACCTGGGAGCTGCACGTGACCGCGGACAAGCTTTCTGTCTTTGATGCGCAGACTCTGCTGGAGGAGGAACCTGAAATTTTTTATTGAATTAAATTCTTCTGAAAGGATCCAATCAAGTCTACACCCACGGTACAGTGCTACGCTCTCCAGTGTCATTTGCTAGCCATGTTTCGTATACTTCTTGTCGTTCAGGTCCTATGTTAGACTTTCTATGTTGAAGTATTTTATTTGTTAATATTTTTGTTTAATATATAATATTTTTATTCATCAGTAAAAGATCATCGAATGAGCAAAAATTTCGTGCGCTTATTCGAGAAAAGATGAGTGAAGAAAAATCTTTGGTAAGTTGAATTAAATTTTAAAACGAAGCTAAGAACAATAAAAATAAAAATAATAACAAAATCCAAAGAAATAGGATTATGCTATTTTTAAAGTTATTTGTTTTTGGTACTTGTTTTTCAAATTTAATTTAATTTAATCTAACTTTTGAAATTATATTAAGGGAGTTTGAGATAGTATTTTTTTCGTCAAATATTCTGAAACTATTAGGCTTGGCATATTTGGAAGACCTTCTAAACCTTCTACTCCAACAAGCAGAAGGTTTGGCAGAGATAGGAGATAGTCGTTTTCATTAGCAAACCATAGTGTAACGGTTTCTTCTTTTACTATTCTTTGCTGACACAACAAATCGAATTTCATTAAAAGTTTCTCTGACAGTCTGCCGATATTGCTCCGACCCAGACTTCTGTGAAAAGGTTATTCGTATTTCTGTGATTTTTTTTTCTGCCATTAGTCATGCATTAGTCTGCTGTTTTTAGAAATCCGATAAGATTGGAAGGATGAATAAAATACACCCTAAACAAATAGTTTTGCGGTTTGACCATTTTAATGATAAATTTATGTTTTAGAATGCTGTTGATGGGTTTTTTATTTCAAAAGAATGGTTCAATCGATTTAACACGTGTGCAGAACCAGGTTTGTTGTTGTTGTTGTTGTTGTTGTATGAAATGTTGTCAAATTTTGTAATCCTTTTATTTTTCGAAATTTTAATCCTTCCAGTACAAAGAATATATGTTTCAGCATTCTTTAAACTATTTGTTTGGAAACTTATTTTGAAATTCGACTGTTAAACTACCTTTAACCCTAAACCCTGGGAAGGGTGAGGTGAGGCGACTTTCTTATATAAATGATTGCTTGAATAAAAAGAGTTTACCATAAAATTTCAATTGAACTGATAAAACTTAGTCTTATCCCCCCGGTAAGTTTTAGAGCATAGAGGAAAAACGTTTCCCCTGCTGACCAAAGAGCACCTTGCGCCTGCGCATCTTTGTTGATTTCAAAAATTTGGAAACCACATAGATCTTTGTACTCACATTTTTGTAATAAAGTTGTAAAACCAATGTAAGGTTTTTTGGGAAACCCGGTAGCGAATACTATTTTACTCTACATGCTGTATTACTCTACTGACAACTGCCAACTGCCATGTGACACCACAATTTATTGCGTCAACAACGTAATTTTGTATTCAAGGTTTTAATATTTTGTCAAATGATTTGCTTTCCTTGCAATACTTTCTTGAAAAATTTAAATTTTGTTAGGATTTTCTCATTATCTTTATTTTTGTTTTTTCTTCTTTTGTAGGCCAAATATCAAATTTCGATTTTCTTTGTCGGCATGGAGGTATAGTGGTATTTTTCACTAGTAATAATTGTTTGATTGATTATCAGCTGATTATCATATTTGACAAAGTTGTGTCAAAAACCAGTGCGCTCGAACCATTCACAGAATTATAATTATAATTATATTTATTTTTAGGCATACAGCCATCAATGGTGAATAATATCAGACAATATGTCATGTTGATTTCGAAAGAAACTTGGGACATGCTACTGACAAGGTTAGATCGTGCTTAAGTGCATTTAGTCCCCCATTGTTGATTGTTATTGTTGCAAATAACCTGAAACCCAGGCGTCAAGTGTCAGTATTCAGGAACATCATAACCCCTTAATTGGTGCAGTTCTTTATACTCTCTAGTCACTTCTGGGATGAGTAGATTAATTTTTGTATTTTTTCTGAAAGTAGAAAGGTATTTGGAGGATTTTAGTTTATAGATGAAAAAAATGCGTTACTACTGATTAATCAATTCAATTAGCGCCGGTTTTCTTTTTAATTTCAATAATGTTTTATTTTATTATTTTTTACTACGATTTTCTTCTTCAATTTTCATTTAGGTTTCAAGGTGGTCCAGAAGTAAGAAAGTTAGCTGAATGCCAAACCTGCAAGGTAAGAGTAGAAATAAAAATAAAACAAAAACATCTTGATCTGGTTTGGAAAAAGATGACAACAATAATTTGGTAAAAATTCATGAGGCTATTTGAAATTTTGGACAAGATAAGGCTATTTGAGAAATTTGACTTTGTTTCCAAAAGTTTTCTCAGGTTTTATTTCAAAAGGTTTTGTTTGAAACTGATATCAAATTCTTTGCAAAATGATATTCGAAAAAACACATCAGGATCATACATAGAGTATGTGATGTAATTATTTTTATTATAATGATATTTAATAAAGTTAATTATGGAACAAGGTTGAAATGCCCTGGGGCTTAATTGAATTATTACGGTATGTGATGTAATTATGGGTGCGTTCTTTTGGGCCAACACATGCTTCGATTAGAGTGCGCTTTTTTGGTCTGTGCAGCGGCCTTGCTTCACCCCTGATTAGCGAAGCAAGTGAATCAACACAACACCAATTTGATAATCTTGCTTTAAGTACATTGAGTATGTGATGTATTTGTAATGAAAATTGAATATCAATTTAATTATAGTTAATATTTCGAAGGAAGTTTCTCGCATATTAACTATGCAGTTCACACTACGTTATTCTCATTTCAATTCTTTAAATCATTTTATATGTCCAGTAACAGCATCAGAACGTTCTTTAAATTGTAATGATATTTTAGGGATATAATTTGTTTTTTACAAGCTGTCTTATTGATTGGACAGCCTTATATGAATGATGCGGCTCGATATTCAATGCGGTTGCAAGGTTGCCGGGCCATCAAATTGGCGGCCACGAATTTTCCTGAGAGTTCCTCAATTAAATATTAATGTATTATGTTTATAAAATATTTATTTATTTAAATGTGTAGGAATTGGAGATACGAAAGGAATTTGAATCAAGAACTTTTACAAAGGTTACTTTTATTCTATGTTTTTGTCAGTTCGTTTTAATTTATTGAAATCATTTTCTCACACTCTAATCTCTTTTTTTCGTGCCATATTTTATGAATATATGGTATATTTTTTTCAACATTTCATCGAGAAATTAGAATTGTGAATGTATATAATTATTCAACAAAGATATAATCTTCAAAAAGTCTTTTTTAATTATTTTTCAGCTTCACGAAGAATTTGAAAAAAATACAAATTCAGAAGTAGTATATTATTTAAGCATTGCATGGTATAGAAGATGGAATGCATTTACAAATGAAGATGATCAAGGTTTTTATAGTGAAATTTTACTTTTACCCCTGGAAGGGTCGTATGGTCCATTGAATAAACAACGGAACATGTCATATTTTCTGACAGTAATAGACAATTCCGCAAAAGATGGTGGCGAGGAAATTATTCCCATGACTCATTGCCTTTGATTTCTGAATCAGTAGCAGTTCTATAGGCATTCGATAATCGAACACAGCATATGACTCACAATTTATTAACGATTTGACTGCAATGAATCTCGAAAGACAGTTTTCTTTTTGATATCTTAACGAAAATCGAAACATGTTGGTGATTAACAATTTTTTTGATTCTTTTTAATTTATATTTTTGCAGAACCCCCAGGAGCAATAGACAACATGAAAATCTTGGAGAAGAAAGAATCGGGACTTGTTCTGAAAGACGGTATATATTATTCTTATTTCATTTTTATTGTATTCAAAGCCATGATGGCAAAATACGTTCTCAACCAGTTTTTCATATGGTGGAAGTTTTTGTAGTTTCAACTAAAATCATTTTCTTGTAGAGCTTTTATGAAATCAACTAGGCTTAAAGTAAAGATTTGATTGAATCCTTTCTGGACATTAGTTATTTCACGAAACTTTCATTAAAAACATATTTGGTATCATTTCATCTGGACAGTAGTTATTTCACGAAGCTTTCATTAAAAACATATTTGGTGTCATTTCATAATGATGTTAGACTGTCTCCAAGTAACAGAGACAACTTTTGTAACAATAGTGAAATTGACATTGAAATTGACGATAGTGAATTTGTAACAATTCAAGGCGATTAGTCGTCAAAAACAAAGCAAAACCCTTTCAACTTGAAAATGCAAACATCCCCTCCGCAACTATGCAACTCCTCTGCAACTCAATTATTTACATTTTCAAGTTGAGATGGTTTTTATTGTTTTCAACGGGTAATTCCTTTGAAATTGGTGTGTCAATTTCATCATTTTTGCAAAATTTGATTGCGTTGCTCTAATTCTATTTCTTTTGGTCACAGCAGAAATTAGGAGATTTTCCCACTTCTGATCAGACAAACAAAGGCAGATATTGTAACAATAATGGAATTAATACGCCATTGTCAAAGCGATTAGCCATTCAAGACAAAGCGAATTCTCTCAAGCAGAAAATCAAAACATGCTGATAAACAATAAATAGACTTGGAGCAAGTCTTTGATGATGTTTGATGCACAGCTTTATTGTTTGTCCAGAAAATTATTTTTATCACTTAAGGACCGCAAAAGAGATCATAAAGGATATATTTTTAATCATTAAAATTGTTTACTATAAATCTGGAATCCTGTCATTTCAGTAGAAGTTTATTGAAATAAAACTGTGTTTTTGTTTAATTATTTTTAGACTCGGATTATGGTATAATTTCTGCGGAAACGTGGAAGTTTTTGCATTTACGATATGGAGGAGGGCCGGAATTCAAGATCAAGAAAAAGACGACAGACAAAAAGACGGAAAAATCAACACGAGCGTCTTCAAAAGATGAAAAAATGGAAATCGAAAGTACATCAACATGAGTCAAATTTATTTTCACTTTTTCATTTTGTGAAATTAATTTTGATACTGAGGCCAGTTTCCTAACAAAATCCAATTTTCCGGTGGATATTTTGGTGAGGGTGAAACATTTATTGCTTCCCCCGTCAAGAATTGCATAAAGGAAAGGATCGACTGTGATCATTAGAAATTAAATTTTTCAAGAATTTGTTCAAGAGTTTTTAAGTGAATTTTAAAACTATTCAGAATTATTTCAACAACTGAATAATGTTAGACATCTTGTTTTTATTTTCTGTTATAAATGCAACTGGAAGATTTCAAAATTGGTTTAAAGCCAGTTTACAAGGCGAGAGCATGGACCACGCTCCTCTGCAGCGTCTTGTTAACTTTTTTAAATTTTATTTTACCCTCAATAGAAATTTTTAAAAGAATACTTATTTCGCGCATACATTTAACTAATAAACATAACACTCAATTTCGTGATTTATTTCGCGTATACACTTTAACTAATAAACATAACACCCAATTTCGCGAAGAAAAAAAGAAAGACGCTGTGACGGGGATGATCATCTTAATGCTATGATCAGCAAAGCTGGATATGTCTTAATTGACATTTTCTTTTTTCGTTTCATAAAAGTTGGTTATTTTTCTTACGAACTTGACTACCTTTGTCCCTAAACCGGTTGCTTTCTTTATAGATCATCTAAAACTGTCCCAAAACAACCGATATTTTAGAAAATTGTCCCAAAACTGGTTGCTTTTCTTTAACAATCCCATAATTTTGATCAAATATTGTGTGGACATTACAGCTGCTGCCCAGCCTTTCTATCTCATTAAAGTGCAATTCATTACTAATTAAAGCTCCACAGTACTAGGATCATCGTGTGTATTGGCTTATCTTTCAGAGTAGAATTATGACTTGTGAGGAAAATTTAGCCAGAAATACCACGAGAGGCGGAACATCCCATTACCAGAATAATCCATGGAAGATGCTCTTAAGACATAAGGCTCCCTCCTTGTAAACAGGCTTGAAGACAATATTTGAAGCTATATTGAATTACACTTCTGGACATTAGAGGCGAATTTTGTAAAAATAATGAAATTGATACACTAGTTTCAAAGCGATTATCCCTCGAGAAGAAAGCAAAACTCTCTCAACTGGAAAACGAAAACAAACAATGTTGTGGAGGAGATGTTTTCATTTCCTAGTTGAGAGAGTTTCGCTTTGTTCTTGAGGGGTAATCGCTTTGAAACTAGTATGTCAATTTCACTATTGTTACAAAATTCGCCTCTGTTCCTCTGAACTAATTTTGAAGAAAAAAGATTTTATTTTTGGAGGTGCAAGATTTCAAGACGACCTTAAATTTGTTCTTACCAATCAGGTGTCCATCCACAACCTGTGCACATTCTCATACAGTCAGCGTGTTCACTCTTGCATTCATTGTGTCTTTTTTTCACGACCAACGGAATTTTCGTGTGTGTTCCATCACACAGAGGTGCACACCCAGTGTACTTGCATGCACATAATTCATATGTTGTTTGTAATTTATCAGGAACAGTCCATTTTACCGGTTTAAATGGTGTTCGTTTGTGGGAACCTACAAACGAGTATTTACATTCAAACTAAAATCCAGAATTACTTACTCAAACGCTATATTTTAAAAGCTCAGTTGGGCGTCATTACTGAAAGTTTTTTAACTTTTCCACAAATTTCAGGACTGAAAGTTTCATTAGAATTTTTAAGTTCTTAACAAACCAAAAATGTTCATTAAAATATTCAAATGGACATTTTGATTAGCATATGCGATAAGAGTATGTTTTTGTCCCATTTGGATGGATGCAACATGCTTCTTTCAAAACAACTAACAAAAATAATTGCACAAAATGTTTTGAAGTAACTATGAAACATTTAAAACTTGGCACATTCTTTTTAAAACATGCAATTATTAGCAATTTGACGATCTCGGTACTATTTTTGTATTGTTCGATATTTCTGTTCAATTTTGTTGATCCTCTTCACGTTCATAGACGCACGTGACCTTGAGTGTCTGTTCTGAATCATGGAATCAGGATATCAAGATATTTTTCAAATGTTGCACTTACCGTCACACCAGGGTTGCTTCTTACTCAAACCGCATGCACACCAAAGTTTCGTTTGACCTGGGGTTAAACCCCTGACATTACAAGGCCCATACTACAATGGAAAAAATTATAACATCAATGTTTTGGAAGTGAATATAGTTTCTTGTTGGTCATTGAACAACAAAACTAGGCCTACTTTCCCTGCTGGTTGAACCAGCCTGGCTCGAGTGGTTTATTTGTCATTTCATTTTTCAATCAATAGACAAAAGCGCCGTTTAATGCTGTAAAATTGGCCTGCATAATGTTAAAGTGGTTTACACCAGACTGACACGAGAATATGCGAGTCCCACGTTTTTTGAAAGGTTGGACGTCCCTTATGTCATAAGGGACTCATTAGTTAAAAAAACGTAAATTGTTTCACAAGTCTCCATTCGCTCTTTGCCAGATCTGATAAAGGTGGTGGCATGCGATTAAAGTGGGTCTGAAGTAATCAGATAAGAAATTCGAAACCTGGAATGAAGCTTTCTGGCTCGAGTTCGTTTTGCAGGAATTAAGTTGAATTTTCATAGAAAATCACAAGTCTCGTTTCAACTTATCTCGAAGAGTTTGTGTGTTCATCTCTATTTCGTGGCCATATAATTAAGAGCTGTAACGTCCAATTTTTAAAACAACGTCTGCACGCAGGCTATGAAAACACAGAAATCAAGGTATTATGGCGTGTAATAATTATTCTAATTCATTTTAGAAGCCCCGGTCTTCGTAAGACAAGACAAAAAAGAATTTTCTTTGCAGTGAATTTCCCTTGAAGATTACTGTTGTAACAAAGGGTGCTTACCTTGTTCGAATTGGTTTTATTCTCAGTGCTGTTTTATGGCATAGTACACGGAGCACTTGCTGTCTTTTAATTCGAATGAAATATACTCTGGATACCAGACTCTTATAAAATATAATAATACTAACGTTGATTTCAAATGTTATGTCAGTTTGACCAATCAAAATCGCGCAGTCAGCAAGTGTTCCATGTACTATATCACGAAACAGCACTGGGAGTAAAACCAATTCATACAAGGTAGGCGCCCTTGCTGTAACATGCAGGAATCATTATACCATTAGCCATTAGCCCATTATTTACTTCTTGCAAACATTTTGCTTGTTAAAGTTTTAACAATTTATATTTCACTTATGTTTAACTTACTATTTGATGTCAATTTTGAAGTTTTGTTTGTTCTAGTTCCTTTTTCATAATAACTCCATGATATGATTCGAATTGAATAACTAATCAAACAATACTTGTAGCCTGCCTGCAGACGCTTAGTCCAACACAATACATATCGAGAGAACCATTGAGAGAAAGTGGGGGAGATATAGAATTCTCTGGATAGCTTATTGTTTGCAAAAGCATCCAACAATTATGTTGAGAACAAAGAGAATTGAAATATTAAACAGGTATGCATAATTGGAAGTAAATTCATATTCAGTTGATGATTACGAGAAAAACATTGATATTTCAAGTGAGTTATTTGCTATTTCAACAGTTACTGTCTTTATAAACCAAATATTTAATTGAAGTAATGAAAACCGAGTTTATATTTTTATGATGCAGTTATTTATGCAGTCATTCTAAATTATTTATGTTATGAGGCATAACTTGGCCTAACTTACGAAAAAATCGAAATGTTCATATTTAATATTCTTTAAGCTTTGTTTATCTTTTACTTGAAGAGAGAGAGAAAGAGATGGCATCGTCACACGCCCATATTATGTTATCCTACAACTGGGAATATCAAGACGAAGTACGACGTATTCGTGACATTCTTAATCGTTTTGGAATGAATGTTTGGATGGACATCGACTCCATGTCAGGAGATATCTACTCGAAAATGGCAGAAGGAGTGGAAGGTGCTTCCATCATCATTGTTTGCATGTCTTCAAAATATCAAGCATCGGAGAATTGCATAAAAGAGTTTGAGTATGCACAAGTTAGAGGGAAGGTGATCATTCCAATCAAGTTAGAGAAGGGATTCAATGCAACCGGTGCCTTGGGTTTGATAACTGCGGGAAAACTATACATTGATTTTAGTGATACAACGAAATTTAATGAAAATATTCGTACTTTGACGAGGGAGATTCAATCACTTCTCAAGGTGATGTCTGGATCAGGTATTGTGGTTATAGGTTATTGGTTATATTCTATGCGATGCTATGCTATATCCTATGCTGGTGGATCTATCCCAAGGGGGCGGAGCTCCACTCGAAGGATTGGGTTGGGGGCGAAAATGTTCTTCAGGGAGAAATCTGGCTGACTGGGCTGCAAAAACAATAGCAAGACGACAAGCAAAATGGCCGACTAATTTTTCTAGAAAGCAGTTGCGTGTGGTCGCCACCTGCCCCCAATTGGCTCCGCTCCTGATCTATCCTGAATCCTGGTGGACTTTAACATTTATCGTTTTTGTCATTTGCCTTTTGCAACTTTAAAACTGGTCTTCATTCAATGTTACTAAAAAGCTTTTTAACATTTAAAATTAAATCGCGTGACTATAATTTTGGTGACGATTATTTCACATTTATTTTCAGTTCCGAGAGCAGCAAGAAATAGCAGTGAACATTCAGGTATGTCAACGTTGGGGATTTCTTATGCTGCCTGTTCAATGAGAGCTTTACAACGAATAATGTGTTTGCATTACAACCCACTACAGTAGTATGAAAACAATCAATATTCCTACTTGAGCCCTACTTGAACGAGACAAGTCACGAAGACATGTGAAGTAGCATCGGTGATATGACAGCCCTACTCAAGCAAGACAAATCGAGAAGAGGGGTGAAGTAACAAACCGTAACATAACAGCGCTTCTCGAGGGGGAGAAGTGAGGAAGACGGGTACGTGGGAAGTATTTGGTGGCGACAATCGAGAGGTAATGCCGTGACGACATACCTTGCCTAGACACCACTAATCGATTGATACGAGAAGAACCGAGCGACAGACTACCCCTACCCTAGAGCAGCCACTGTGGATAGGGAACAAATTAAATAGTCATTAAATAAAAAAAAATAATAATTTCAAAAGTGTCATAAAAGGGTTGCCATTACTATATTCATATATTGAATAGTATTCATTTATATGTGCTATTTACAGTAAAGTTTGTCTTGAATGTAATTTAGCATTTTTCTACGGGTGATAAGATGACGTAGTTAAGATGACAACATTTTGAAGTCTATATTTTTCTGTTGCAGATGGGTGGTTAAAGGTAAAATATTTGGACGAAATTGACCATTTCCTTGTTGATGATGTTGAATTTAACAGACCAGGTTGTTTGGCACTGAAATCATGTCGAAAAAGGTGGCTGAGTGCAGATTCGGACAGCGAGACGATCAAGGCTGACCGTACTGTAATTGGTCGCTGGGAAAAGTTTGGTGTCCGGACATCAAGTTCCGGAAATTTCGCCATCCAGGCCTGGACCGGAAGGTAATTAGTTTCGGCTATTATCGAAACTACTTAAGTTATGTATATTTCAGACATAAAAAAATATATGTCCATGCCCCAAAAAATATTGACACTTTTTCTTAGTAATTGTAGAAGATACAATTTTTAAATATCACATAAAAACGTTTCATATTATTTTTAAAAACAAGTAAAAGTTCAGAGACAGAGATATCTTTTTCTCAAAAGATCAATTTGGGCTAATAGTCGGCTTTGGAGATATTACGGCATCCGATTTAAAAAACAAACTGAGTCTTGAAACCAAAGGAACCCAGACATAGGGACTAAATTTCAAACATTTAATTCATTTCCACATTAATTCAATGTTTGAAAAAAATTTCTATCTTGAGAGTGTTCAAGTTAGCCAGGATTCAACTGACAGATTAGAAAGTGTCTATGCACAGGTCTGAATCTGGTAGATTAGAATCTGGAATCTGGTAGATTAGGATCTGGAATCTGGTAGATTAGAATCTGGAATCTGGTAGATTAGAATCTGGAATCTGGTAGATTAGAATCTGGAATCTGGTAGATTAGAAAGTGTCTATGCACAGGTCAAGACAGCTTATTGCACAGAATCGTACATTAAGTGTATTCAAAGTTATAGACTCAGATCGGCAATAACAAAATTTAGAATCTCTGCCCATTGTCTGCCTATCGAAACAGGTAGACTAGATGGCAAAAAAAACTCCAAGATCTAACAGGGTATGCCCATTTTGCAATACAAGCAGCTTAGGTGACGATTTCCACTATATTTTTAAATGCCCAGCTCTACACAATTTGTTAAACACCGAAATGAACTGCTACATAAGATACTTGCACCAAGTTAAATTGCAAAAGTCAGTTACAGCTCTGTGTGGGAAATACTGGGAAAACCCAACGGAGGGAAAACCTTCCTTGAAAATCCCAACACTGGAAAGCTTCTCAACTCGCTAATGGAGGCTTTCAAAAATAGCTGAACAAAGCAGTAGATAAGCTCGCTCTCACTGCAAGATTACAAATCATTAAATTCGATGTTGTAAGTAGTTTAGAGAGTTGAATTGAGTATTTTATCGGTAATTTAACTTGTAATATAACTCGTACCTGTGAAGGAGTAGTTAGAATTATCTGAATTAAATTATTATTATACTGACATTTATTTGGAGCATTATCTTGAATTAATCCATTATGATTAAATGCTCTTTGCTTCATCTTTATAAATTTCTTTCCAAATGAAAGGTACCTCAGTGCTCATGCAAATGGAATGGTGAATATTGCAAGCAAAAATATTGGTGCTAACGAAACATGGACAATATACTCAAGAAATTATACTATTGCCCTAAAGTCCTGTCATGGCACATACCTCACAGCCAATCCTAATGGAGATATTCAAGCCAGAAAAGATTCGATTGGAAACTATGAACAATTTTACCATTATGAAGAGGGAGACCCAGTATTGAAGCGATAATATCAAACATGCAAAGAATGCAAATCCAAGAATAACTTAACATGACATGATACCTTGAAAGCTTTATCCTTTTTGTAATTTCATTGCAAATATGAAAGTCATGTTTTTTTTAAATTGTCTTAAAATATACTCTAATTTAATTCTTTTACATTTTATTAGCAGTGAAACACTTGGTTTTAAAAAAATTCTTCACCAGCTCTGCATTTTCTTGACGTATTTGTAAAATTTAAACCTATAACAGCCCAAAATCAAGAAACAAGAGCACAAAAATAAAAATATTGAAGAAATGTTTATGAAATGTTTATGACAAATTTTTAATTTAAAACATTTGCATTTGCAGCTTATGTCAAATGGATATTTTCTACGATTTAAAAATTAGAATTTCGGTACTTTCCACATGGATCCCAGCTCTGGCACATAATGCTTAAATTCATATCCAGGTTCAATTTTGATTCCTCTTAAAAATGAGAACATGGAAAGAATCTCTTTTTCCTTCTTGAACATAAGTTTCCAATTTTTGTCTGTGTTATGTTGATAACCTATCATATGGCATAAACTATGAGCAATGTACCTCACCATGTTTGCATGTAAAGACAATCTACGTCCCTGGCATTTGTTATTGATTAATGCAGGGCATAAATATATATCTCCAATGTTAAAATCACAGGAATTCTGTGGACTGGGTAGCTTTCCGTTTGTGACATCATTATAATAAGGGAATGATAAAACTTCTGTGACATGGTCGATATTCCGTGTTTTTCTGTTCATAGTCCTCATTTTTGCTGCTCCAACACATATAACACTAACATCATATGCAGATATTCCAAGAAAAGTCCTCAAATATGAAACATCACTTTTTAGTAGTTTTGTGTCCACTTTAATGAGTCTCTGGAGGTTCCTTATCACAATTGTCCCTTGCCTCAAACTTCTCAGACTCATGTTATTCTCTCTGTAAAATTGCAAGTTTTTAAATTTTCTTTATCAATGGATCTTTGTTTCTTTTCTTTTTTTGTTGGTGCTATTTCCAGATTTTTAAGAATTGTTTTCTGAGTAATGTATTAATTAATTTAACATAAAGCCATACGAAGTTGACACAAAGAGATGAAATTGTATGATTTCAAGGAAATTCAGGTCAATGATACTCTAGGATTTGCAATCTCAATATGTAGTGCCAAAAATACTTCTGGGATTGACCGCCCCAATCACAGTAAATCATACCATTGCAACAGCAGGGAATTTATTTTTTTCTTCTTCACTTTTTTGCTGCATTTGATTTGATTCCATAAATCTATGAGACAGAAGATAACTTTAAATTAACAAAAAAAAAAAGCTAATAAATACTGGCTGAGCCAAATTAGAAAGTCTGTCATAAACTTGCCAGCCAGTACAAACTGAAATAAACAAAAGATTACGTCACAAACCTATTGTTCACTTTGCCTGTTGCACTTGACAAACTTTCCAGGCTCTGGCTGCTGCTGACGACAAGCCTGACTGAGATCGGACACTTGAAATCTATTATATTTTTACGTTAATTTAAAACTTATGTGAATTAATAAAAGCAGCTACGAATTCGTAACAACCGGCAATTACAATACAAGTATTCATTTTATGTGTCTGTTTTGTAAAATGCATAATATGGGGGCCTAAAACCTCACCTTATTATATATATATAATTGTAGCCCCCCCCCCTGTTACATCATCTCTGTTACAATAATCTTGAGAATAAATACAGCAAACAATTACATATTCTTACTTGTCCTGTGACCTTGAACGGTCTTTTTTCCTTGCAGCGTAGCAGTAGACTGGCTACGACAGTAGCTAAGCGGAATAGTAGGGAACTGGTGCAGCTTTGCAGCTAGTCTAGCACAATCTCGTTGGTCTGCGTTTGATTGTGGCTGTTGTTGTTGTCGTCTTTTGAATGTTTTGTTTTTTGTTTTGAATGAATGTTCGAGTTTCAAAATGGAGAACAACGGTTGTCTGAAGTTTTGTAGCAGCTTGTCAGAAGACGAAACTGAACTGCAAATTTATGTTCATGGTTCCAGTGATCATCCAATTCAGAAACTTTCAACAACAGAGGCTCATAGGCAGAAATTTTTATTCAATGTATTTTCATCTTCGATTAATAAGGACAACAAGGTGCCTTTTCTTATTTTTTATGTTCTGTATTATACTCAGTACTAGGGTATATAGTCAATGTATGTGAACTAGATAGATAACTAACTGGTTTTTTTTACACCATCATCACATTTCATTTCATTTATAATAATCTACGGGGAGGGTAGCCCTTCAGCACGAGTGCTGATTTTCAAGGGGCCCTCCCATAAAATACAAATTAAATATGGCTAAAT
>JAYJMH010086637.1:0-59787 GCA_036873815.1 Phacellophora camtschatica | reverse complement strand
TCCTCTCGATGTGACCACACCTCGTGATTCCTTTTGCCTTTGCCTGGAATTACAGAGAGTTAGCAGCTCTCCTCACAGTTTCGCAGCAAGTATGACCTTGAAGGGATTCGAACCCGCGACCTTGCGGTTATGAGTCCGGCGCCTTAACCACTAGGCCATGCTTGCGCACCATGCTTGCGCACCATGCATGCTAATTAACATAGCATGCATGGTACATTTCCTCAAACTGAAGTATTTTTATCCTTTTCCACATGGGCAAACCCTGGCAGCAACAGCAATATCCTTTGGCAAATTCAAATTGTTAGATCACAGACAATATAGATGTCGGAATCATCCACGCTGAATGTAAGCTGATATTGGGTAATGCGATAATCCACATTTCACAGGGGAAGATTTGACACTCCCTTCTCTGATCTGATGCTCTTTTTTCATAAATATGGCACTTTTAATATATATGGTATTTCTCGTGTTTATTGCACATAACCATAACGATTGCTAAGCATGATTAGAATTAATGAATTCCATAGATTAAATTCTGTCAAAAAGTGCTTGCCTCGAGAGTTATGTACTGTTTAAGATATGGAATATTGGGTGTGGGAGCATATTCCATGATTACGTAGTTCTTTGGGTACTTTAGGCATGAAAATCGTTTCTAAGCAAAAGAAAAAACTAAGCCACATCCGAACCACACACACTCTTTTTTTGAAAATATTTGCTCAAAGTAATGACGAGGACTGTGTTGGACTTAGCCACATTTAGGAACCTAAACTACCAAAAAAATAATATGTTAACTTACCTTCAATGCAGTCGGCAATATGACAGCATAAGGAATATTTGAAAAATGCATCCAAATTCGAACTTTCTTTCGATTCAAGCGTCTATCATACGAAATCAATAGCATACAGTTCCAAAGATTCCTCAACTTCCTGATGGTTTAAACCCTTTCACTCCTGGAAAAGCCATATGGCTCAACAACGTAAAACGCCTTATTTTCTTTCTTTTTTTTTTTGGGGGGGGGCATAAATATTGTGTATTCATTTCAGTTTTTGCTTGAGCTACCCCCTCCAAAATAAAACTTTACACAACATTGACCTGTTAATAGAGTATAAATCTTGGCATAAAATGGGAGGACGAGACAAAATATTGTTAAAGTTATGACATAAAAGTCGATTCATTCAAATAAATTGTATGTCTCCATTTTTGGAGCAGTTACAACAGAAACGCAGGCGTTATCTGGTTTCGCTTTCTTTTTAATTCCAGATGCCAAAAAACGGAAAATTTAACATTCGAATTAAAGAAGTAATAACGAATTCTCGATCCATAGATCCAAAGATTCGTCAATTTCGAGCTGGTTTAAACCCTTCAAATCTTGGAAGAGCCGAATAGCCCATTGCTAAAAATATAAAACGTCTTATTTTCAGGCGGCTCTTGGGTTAAGTTGGTTTGCTAGTGTTACCCCTTCAAAGTGAAACTTCAATCCAAAATATTGTTAAAGGCAATTCTTTCCGATTGTATAGGCTTCAATAAATATAAAATCCATATCTCCATGTCGAGGAAGTTACTCTTAATAGTGCAATTGTAACACGCGCATTATCTGGTTTACTCATTTACCCATAGAAGGGACATATCGCCCATTGATTAACAAAGTAAAAAGCATTTTCTAGGAAATAAATGTAGACAAAATGCTATGTTCATTTAAGGTGTTCTTTAATTTAAAGTTAATAGGTATATTTCCCCGTGCCAAAGGAAAACTAGAACTCGTTATTAAGGTTGACTTGTTAGCTGGAAATAATTCGTTTAAAAAACAATGAAAATAATGTTTCAATGGTTGAACCATTTCTTCAATTTCGTTACTTGTTCAAGTTATTGATCAAGAAAATTATTTTTCTTGAATTTCTGGCAATTGTTCTTCATTTTTAGCAGGTTCTCCGCACTTTCCACCAATATTATTTTCGTATTTACCATAAAATCTTGCCATTAGTCCAAGAATATTTAACTTTAGTTTCAGTAATTTTGAGATGTTGCTGCTTGCAGTTTGAAATTTAGGATTTTTCGATATTTATTGTGCTCGATATTGTGAAATCACAACAACACCACGAAACGCAAAATGAAGAAATCATTTGCGCTTGCTTGTGGCACGTTTTTTCGATCATCTTTTGCTGTGCGAGTCAGCTAAAATATTTCATACAACATTAAACTTCATTGTCTGTAGCGCTCATCTTGGCCAGTTTGCACAAACGGGGTGACAGTAACAAAATTTAAAGGAAATTAAAATGAATTTTTGAACTATACATTGATTTAATTGTCCATTTATTGCTGATAGTTTAGGCTCGCAACCATAATTGACTGGATTTCAGAAAGAAATTTCTCGAGAAGGTGTTTAGGATTTTGGCACGAAAGTGTTATAAAAACAACAATTTTGCAGCTGATACATCCAAATAATGCTTCCTGGTGCGCTTTTTTGCAAAGTATCACACAAATCTTTTTTTGTACCAAACATGTGTCCGCTAAAGTCCTTATCCTGTGTATTATCAAAAAAAATTTATTCGAAAGTTCAATTTTTCATGCCAAGAAATATCGAATTCATCGTTCGAATTAAAAAATTAATAACGAATTCTACATTCGAATGAATCACCCATTGCACATATAAAATTGTGTTTTAAGCCATTAATTAAAAAGCGATACAAATGCCAACAAAATACAACAAGACCATTGACTATTCAGTCAAAATTACTCGCAAATGGCCGTTATTTTGTGTTTTCGTCATTTTAAATCTATTCACGAGGCCATTAGGCGAGTCTCTTTTCCCCAGTTCCGTGATAAATTTACATAAAGCTCTCTTTGATTTTAAAAAGTTGCCTAAAATTATATCCAGAAAGATCCCCAAAACACGAACAGTGTTTTCAATAAAAACTGTAAGTTTCCTTCCTCCCCAGAACCCCTGGGGGGAGGTCCTCGATCATTTAAAACACTTTGTATTTTATAAACCAAGTGTTGTCTCAATGTTAAATACTTTTGTTCGTGTAACAAAATCATTTTGAAATATTTTGCACATTGTGGATATTTCTTCATTCTGGCTATCTTTAGGTTATCATTTTTTAAAGTTATCCACAACTTGGAAATGGGTTTAAAATCTTAACAATCTTATTTTGAACTCTGTAATTTTTCAAAATCACATAAATTTAATAATGTGTTTAATAGTTTGTTATCACTTGTAACCATTAATTAATCGTCCTAAGATATTGTTAAATCTGTTCAAAATAATTTTTTTTAAACTCATCGAGCGTTTTGAAAATCTATTGAAAATAAAATTACTGCAGTTTTGGCCGTTTCAAGATGACTTCAGTTTTTACAAAGTCTCTTTCCTTTGTAAGTAAAATAAACATTGTAATTTTAGTGAAGACCAGGTTGGGTTTTTTCTAAAGCAAACATAAGTTCTTTGCAAAGTATGGCAGAAAATAATGCAAAAATTGCAAAACAGGCATCACATTCTAATACACAATTAATATTTTTAAATCTCAACGACTGCGCTAAAGATGAAGCCCAAACATCTTTCTCAAGATGCAACACATTCTGTTGTGGAATCTTCTTTCAGGATGACCCAAAAAATCTCCGTTTGCAGGGTTGTAGGTTGAAATCTGTAAAGCTACAAATTTAAGAGTTTACTCAAAACGATGTCCAAAAGGCAAACTTAGAGTTTGGGAAATCCCTCAGTCATCTGTGATTACATTTATTTGTCCAAAACTGGAAACTGAAATTGCCCTCAGAAGTAAATTAAAAGAAATGCCCTTCATTTCCAGTCCACGTTTCGACATACCAGCTGGGTTCTATATTGACTTGAGAGTTTGATCAGTGAATCTTACAAATTTTAAACTTCCAAGTCGCCATCAAAGAAAGTATGTTCTTTTAATATCAAAACATAGACTAGAAATGAATGTTTCTTCAAATTAACTTAAAGCTCGCGGATTACGGCAATATTAATTTCAAGATTTAACGTGGTCGCAGATGACGAGATGATATCACAAACTCTAAGTATGCCATTCTGACGTAGGTTTGTGCACAATTTGAAATCTGTAGTCTCACAAATTACGAGCTACAGTCCTGCAAACAGAGATAGTTTCTTGGGTCACCTGGTAAAATAACAACAAAAGATTCGTGAATCAAACGTAAAGCATCTCGGTAATAATTTCCTCGCTTCCATTTTTACTGCAATCGTCTTATCATCTAACCACAAAGAAAATTGAATAAACTCTTCTTGACAGCACTTAAAATTTGATGTTTGACGAAGACTTTTTCGGAATATTCCTCTACCAGAACATTCCTCTTCCAGACCTTTCTTCTTCCAGAATAATTTTTCCCAAAGCATCGTTTAATCCTTATCTTGTCAGTCATCTTTGATAGAAAGTTGGGCCTAATCATGATAAGCAAACCTCGATCCTGGACGCTGTCTTCTTCTCTGTACTATATTTCATACAAAAAGCTGCATAAACAATTATACTTTTTTCAACGCTGAACTTGTAATGCTGCTTCTTTTTTCATCCATGTTTTTATCTCCTTGTAATTACTTTAACGAATTCATTCTGGAATTGGTGAAACTTGCAAATCAACTTTAATGTTGCTTTAGCAAAATTTCTCTGAAATGCTTCTTGCACATTAGTTGACAATTCGGGTTGATTATTCTTTTCAAAACGTGCATTTGCATTGTTTACATAAAATGACGTATAAATCGATGGACCTCTCTCATTAGCATGCAACACACATTTCTACTACTCTATTTTCCATGATACATACACTAAATGACCATTGAGGCTTGCATGTTTTATGAAGAGTTTGATGGAATCGTTTTTTGATAAAACATTTTTGAATCAGGTTCTGATTTTCCACAGTTGCAAATGGCATCTTCAAATCAATGCATATGCATCATAATAAATATATGCAATGATCTACTTCACCTTTTGGCTGGTTATGCACTGACAGACGATTCAGACGATCTGGTTTTTTTACCCCCCAAAATGTACAGAAAATAAACAAAAATCCCAGTTGAATGGGGGCAAAAAGTCTCTATCATATCACAAGAAACTCATTCTACTTAAAATGAGAAATTTGTTCGAAATACTTCAGTCCACTGTTGTACTGGTGTGGGTTAATAGTTTTCAAATTCTTCAATTTTAACAAAAATATTTTAAGAATTGCTTCACAACAATTCAGCATTCAATTAGCAATGTTAATGCTGCATTATTTTGAAAGTATCAGAATATTGTTAATTCTATCTGCAGAAGAACTCTAAAGACAAAGCGGTGTTCAAATTTGTAATATTTGTTTACAATGTTATAATGTCTAAGACTGGATATCGTTTTCCAACTACAAAGGCATAGTACTTTACTTCTCACAAAAACTACTACAAAATAAAACGTTCGTTAAACTTCCTAACCAGACGAAAGATAAAACCATAAAATTCTCTCTCTCTCTTCGGTGTCACTTTACAAACAATGGGACGTGTTCTTTCTAGATTCTAGCTGTTCCGATGACTTTAAATGAATTAGTGGCTCTTTAGTTCGTTCGCAAATTAGAGAAGTTATCTTGTACCGTTTGAAACTTCATACATGCTTGGAACAACAACCTGGTTTCTTTTACATACCGTATGCCAACCGGACGGAAACATTAAACCACAAAGAACAACAACAATGCAACTATGGGTGATGTCGTTTCTTTTGTGTCAGGCAATAAGCCAGCAAGGTTAATTTTAGTGCAAGGGCAACTATTATCGTGAAATCACCCTGTCCATGTAGATTAATGTGGATGTTCAAACAACGGATGATAACTGGAGTCCATCAACCCAAGTCAGTCTGCAGCAGAGTCTCAGTACATACAGAGAAGAACTAAATCTAATAGGATACAGGTTTTTTCAATTGACCAAGAAAGGTTCAGGCTCACAAAATATTCATGCATTAAAAAGTGAGATTTTATATTTATCAAGGAGCCAATGTTCTTATATCATTCAGTTTCATCGTGTCATTAACGGGAAGAAAAGATCCACAGTCGCGAAAACAGCACACAAGTCAATAAATTAATTAATAAATTACCAGAAGAAGATTAAAAAACAAGGAAAATTGTTCGATTACATTGTCGAAGACCTTTCTTTTCTTATGATCGAAGAAAAATATATTTGTATTAAATTTGGAGTGGAAGGCTCACGTATTTTCTGTACACTGCGAAGAGAATGATAGAAATAGTCGGTCTGGTGGTATTTGGGTTCAAAATCTGGCCAGCCACAACAGCTTCTTGTGGCTTCAATCACATCGCTGCATTTTGGTCACATGACAATTTTCTCGTTTGTGATTGGATTATATTCATTACTTTAAGATCGAGGCTCAATGTTCGGATTTGCGGACCACTAGACAGCAATTGATTGGCATTTTGCAATTGCACTTGAGTTCAGTCGTCAATTTAGGCTTTGTCTTTTTTGAGAACGAGGTTCATCAAAAAGGCCAGTTTTTTTTTTACTGGAATGCTATGAGTCGCATATTACAGCGACAGTGATAGCTTCCGATGATTGTAGTACAAAAGGAAAGATTTTGAGTTCTACTCTATGTTGGAGCAATAGCGAAAACGACAACAACGAAGAAATAATAGCTACATCACATTCATTGCAGTAGGTTGCATTGGGAAAAGGTTTTCGTTCTTGACACACAAATGAGCAACGAAGAACGGCTATCAACATCGATGAATCACAAGCCACAAGAAAGCTCACAGCTAACTTTATTAGTCATCTTCTGGAATCATCATCAACTGGTCCCAACAAAAATAAGAAAAACTACAATGTAGTTTCCAAAATAAATGCCATTGCTCTCAAAATAAGAACGTGAACTGTGAATTGTTCCTCACAAATTTCTTGACATTTCTCGTAGTTTTAGTATCTTGAGTTTTAAAAGAGTTACTCATTTTAAAGATGCACCAATTCTTAGACAGTATGTTATTGGTTCAAATAATTCAATTGATTCTTCAACTGATTCTATCGCAATGCGTAAGGTTGATTCAGAAGCAGTGTGCAAAAGTAGTGTGCTCAAAGTTGCTGAAGAAAATCTTCTGGTGCAGAAAACAGTTGTGTGCCACAGAAGACAGTTTGTCTTCGTGAAACAAAGCTATTATTAAAAGATTGGCAAAATAAGAATATCTGGCCAAAGACTCTGCTGCAGAAAACAACTTAAACACAACTTGATTAGCCGCAACATTTTGAAATTTCGTGTTCAGCCATGGGAATTCGGACGCCAAAATATTAGTTTCGGGTAATTTCCTACCACATTAATTGAATAATTTCGTTGTTTTCTTGTTGTCTTCACTTTGTAATTTTCTTTCGGTAGTTTTGCTTTGCAATTTATGCGCCCGCGCAAAGTCGAGTGAATTGCAAAGCAAAACAACAGAAAGAAAATTACAATAAGAAGGCAACAAGAAAACAACGAAATGATTCAATTAATGTGGTAGGAAGTTTCCCGAAACCACTATATTGATGTCCGGATACCCGTGCTTCAGCTAAATGATGTACATGTCAAAAAGTAGCCTTGCTTTGCAAAGGCAGAGGTGTGAAGTAACGTAAACACGTCTCAGCAAACCGACTTCAATATCTAAGGAAGGGGTAACTAGTTTCGAATAAGAGTGTACGCGTTCCATGTAATGGTACGGAATCAGCAACTGGTTGGGAGCCCCAGAGCACAAACATATTCTTAGGATTGACGGCATAAGATTCCATAGCAATGGTATAAAAATCTGAGTTTAAATAAATCAAAGCATAGACGGTTCGGAGATGGGTCTTATGGACGAGGCCTCGCTTTCGCGAAGCATCACTTTCACAATATAACAGATTTATTAAAGTCTTTAAATTAAGAATAAGTAACATTGTTCGGTTTTGGGCATCGAGTTGATGCTTGGAATGTACTGTTCAGAGAATGCTGTTCAGAGAATACTGTTCTAAATATATAATTGCGGCAATGTCTTGTCATTTTTCTTGCAGCAGCAAACCTCCAGGCACCTTGAAAAAAGATTTGAAGATTTCGAGAAATAATATAAATCTGCAAAAAAAATTCCCAACTAAAATTATAATGATAAACCTCATCGAATCCAAATTTTTCTTTTCCATTCTGTGTTTATTGGTCTTTTTCTCTAAATGCTTTGTGAAAATTGAGGAATTTTTAACGCTGTATTTGAGATTCGACTATTTTGAAAATTGATAAAAATCTGCAAAAAATTCCAAACTAATATTATAATGATAAAACTCCTTGAATCCAAGTTTGTCTTTTCACTTGTGTTTTCAAATCAGTGTTCATTAGTATTTTAAAAATGCTTTAGAACAACTGAGGAATTTTTAATACTGTATTTAGATTTCGATAAATTTGCAAAAAAATTCCCAACTTAAATATTAATGATAAAACTCCTCGAATCCAACTTTGTCTTCTCGCTCATGTTTCTAAATTAGTGTTCACTACCGGGTGACCCGCAAAAAACTATTATGGGTTAATTTTGGGTCACCTGCTAGTCTTTAAAAGCGTCACCCAGTAGTCTTTAAAGGTCAATAGGCCTTATGGTCACATGATAACAGATAGATACAGGAATAAGGGGTTACGACAAACAAAACTATATAGCAAAACTCTTCGAATCAAAATTTGTCTTCTTATTTGGTTTTCAAATCAATTTTCACAGTTTTTTTTTTACTTTTAGAACAATTAAGAAATTGTTAATGCTGTATTTTAACATTTTAGCCCCCGATGAGCTTGTTAAATTTTGGACTTTTGAAAAAAATTTATTAATAAAAAGGGTATACTAATAAAATTTTCCCTTTTACCACTTTCATTTTGAAAAGAATGTCTGAAAATTCACAAAAAAAATTCAATCTCCAATAATTTTCAGCTTTAGTTTAGTTTGCTTCCATGTAGTAGGGTCTGATTATATGGAAGCAAGCTGCCTTTAAAAATAGGCTGGTTCGTTTGCCGAGACACAATTTAGATTGGTATTACGTGCAAAAAAAGCTTGTCTCAGCAAAAGGACAAAATCGTTGGTTTTACCTGCATGTTCAAGTTGTTGGTTTAAATCTTGTTGATGACTTTGCATAACAAACAAATAACAGAAGAAACAGTTTTTTGAAAGCATTCAGGAAACTGTTCGGTAATCTTTGCAGAAACAATTACTGAATTTTTTTTTCAAAAAAGTCTCATTCATGGGCATTTTAGGCATAAAAAAATATCTAAGTAATATAAGTGAGATAAGAAGAATAAAGTAAAAATAAAGAAACTATGTAAATTGCTTCAATTTTCCTAACTGAAACAAATATTAACTTTACATGCCTTTTAAAAATTTTATTCTAAAATTTTGAAGCTCAAATATTGGCTAAAATTAAATTAAAAAATGCGAATAACAAAAAAATATGTGAAATAAATCTTTCCTGGTGTATTTATCGTGTAGAACTGAATATTATACAGAACTAAAATGTATTGTAGAGCTAAATTCTTTCTGCATCCAGGTCATTACTTCCGATTATTCCAGGTCATTACTTCCGATCAGACTATTACTTCATTACAACTTTGGCCCCTTTGGCAAATTTCGTAACATTAGTTAGTCTGTCAGAAAGATCCCAAATTACTTTTTTTGTAGAAATGGCAATCAGAACCAGAAAAAATAGCAGTACACTGTGAAATTTAAAATCTAAATATTTAATTTATTCTTTTATCCATTCTTAAATAATGATTTCAAAGAAATAGACAACTCAGGTTAAACAGTAACAGAACAGATGCAATATCAAAAAACTCTGCTAAAAGATATCCAATCTGTCATATTGATGAATAAAAGGTTTTCCATACAAATTATTAAAAGACAAAAATAATATTCTGCTAAAAAGAAATGTTGATGCTTTATTGCTTGCGGATTAACTTGTGTAGAAGTTAATCTAATGCACCCCTTAGTGTAGATGAATAAAGTACCAAATAGTAGGAGCACCTCACATACATCAAACTTCAAATTATATTTCTAATGCAAAATCTAGACTACCTTCAAAGCAATATTTTTCATAGAAGCCAAAAATATATGTATGCTACTATTCAATTCCCTACTCACAACATCGCTGTCTCGCTGTCCGTTATGACTTTCCGAGGAGATAAGAAGAAAACAGAGACACAATCATCCACATAAATCTTCGTACGACCCAACTGGCACTTTATCTTGCAACAACCACCTCTGCCAAACATCAACCCACACACATATACACACATCAACCCATCCAATGAAAACAAACCAATGAAAACAAATGTTTTGCACTTAGGTTACGATTCATTTGTTCCTGACATTGTGTCTCTTGCACCAAATGCAACATTATGTTTATTGGAGAGACTTGGAGGCAGATAAACAACATACTCAGCAAACATTTGAGGGATGTTAAAAACAAAACATATCCAAATGTCGGAACATGTGTTAATTAAAGGTCTCCTCTATGTATCAACAGAAAGCACGAAAAGAAGAACTTTGGAGAAACGCATCCTTTTCGTGAAACAATGTATCCTTCATGACAAACAATTTACATATCCAAGATTATTATATTGTAAAAATGTGTAGATGCTACTGCCACAGAACATTTTGACTTCAATCTGACTTAAATGACTTCGTTTATTAAGAAATTTACAAGAAAGCAATCCGATGAAATAAAATTCATTACACTAAGGTTGAGTGTCTATGGTAGTAATGAATTTATCTTTTCATTATTTCCGTTACATTATATGTTTCGTATATATTGCTATTAAATATATATCCATTTGATTGAACTTTTATAAGCTGGGTTTTCTTGGGTCATATAGAATATATATATTTTTTCAAGTATGCGGTGCATTCTATAAATAAATAAATATGATGATGATGATGATGGCTGGATATAAGTTAACAGAGCCAGTTGAATTAGATTTACTTTGTATTTTTAGAATCAAGCAACAGATTTGAAGTAAGTAAGTAAGTAAGTAAGGAAGCAGGTCGACCGAAGACAACTATTTTTCATTTGCTGCTACCCATGGAGGGTAGGAGGGGGGGGGGGGTTGCCACTCTTTTCCCTGATTTGAGAACCTGATTTGATAAGAAAACATTCTCATAACGCAGTTGAATTCCATTTATAAAGCTAGCACCTGAATTTTTGCAGTTACATTCCTTTAAGTATATAAATAAAATTATGTTTATATACGTATAACAAGAGAGCTCAAGCAGGTCCTAGCTTGTTTACATAATTTTTCCTAAACAGATAAAAATAATATATTTCAGATAGGATTAAAAAAGAAAGATTTAAATTGAGACATTCTCAAAATAGAGTTATTTTCAAGCTGGAAAAAACACCGATATTGAATCAAAACAGGCAAAAGAAAGCAATAAAACATTCAAATTCTTTTCCGATTGATGCGATTACTTTTTTGATTGATGAAGAGGTTTAACAATTTCAAATTTCAGTGCTGCAAAACCCAGATAAAACTTTAGCTTGAAACTAAAAGTATTACAAATGATAAGCACGGGAAACAAAGGTGACACATCATCTGATGTTTATTATTTTCAAAGTTGAGGTTAAAGCTTCTTCATATATATCCAATCCTCAATTCCGCCCAGATAAATAAAACATTCATTTGCATTAATTATTAACAACCATGGATACGTCATCTGGCAAACACCAATTGAAAAACAAAGGCGTTACAGTCTCGTAAAGCAGGAATATTCTTGTAAAGCAGGAATTTTCTTGTAAAGCAGGAATTTCCTTGTAAAGCAGGAATTTTCTCGTAAAGCAGGAATTTCTTGTTTTGCCTAACCAGAAATATTAATAACAAAGATAGTGGTTGACATATGTTCACGTAATTCGTTCAATATCCTAAATCTGAGGTTATGAAATAATCAGTTTTTTTAAGAATAACTAAAATGAGTTTCATGAAAAGGAATTATTTGCAAGGAGCAGCTTTTAAATTAGGTAGACAAAACAAAAATAACCAGTTCTTTTCAAATAACAAAGTAAAACTAAAACAATAAACCATTTACAGAATTAACGTCATTACTTGAGAAAGGTTACTCTCGAGAAGTCTCTGGTTTATTATTTATTATTTTGGATTAAGAATCAGCGTTAAGTTTAAGTTGATTTTAAAAGCACATACAATTTCCATATCCTATCAAGGCATACACTCGCGAAAAGTAAATCTTTGTATAAGTGACGTCAAAGGATTGTTCGAAAGAATCACGTGCATGTTGGTTTATGTTAGGAGTCTGATAAGTAACATATAAAATATAAAATAAAATGTAAATTTAAAATTATCATCTGCAAAAGTTTTTAATCCTTACTTTAATAATCAAAGGACACCGAACGGTATATATTCAAAAACAGTTTTTCAGAACCTACATTTGGTACAATAGCTTGTGAAGTCAAAACATAACTTTGACTATTGACAATTGCTTCTTATCTAAAATCTGAGACTCTCAAAATACCTGACGAGAACGTAAATTAAGAAAATCCTATATAAAATGGAACATTTCATATTAACAAAAACATAACCAGCTAGATTCATATAAAACAATGTTAAAATGTGAGTTTTTATATTTTTTAACTATACTGATAAATCATTATTTAAGAAGAAATTCACAGTTTGATGAGAAATAGTGGTGTGTAGTTGCGTAGAGCAAAAAATAACAACAAAAAAAACAAATAACAAACCTATATATGTATATATTTAATGTAAGTATAAATAATTGCCCTGATTGTTTCACTCAATAAATTTTTGCAAACATTTTCGTAATTCTTGAGATAAACATCAACCATTAGTTTTTTTCTTTACCGTAAATCTTCTAAAACTTTGATCTCATATTATTGGATTAAGATTTTGAGAGAAAGGGGGCTCCTTTCTTATTAGTTCGTATACTTTGAGAACTACGAATTCCTCTGTACATGCAGCCCAATATATTCTTTGTAATATTATATAAGTATTAAACATTCATTTCCTGTAGTATTGTATTTTTCTCTCTCTTACTTTGTTGCAATATTATGTATTGTAAGTAGAGCTAAATTAAAAATGATAACAAACTGAACTGAACAAATGTAGCTTAGTAGGCATTATTCTCACACTTAATATTCGATAATATTCGGTAATAATATTCGATAATCAGCATTATTCTCATATGTTCATAAACTAATTTGATTGTTTGTTCTACTTTGGGGTACTGATGATGCAGTGAAGTAAGCTTCAAAACGTAAACAGTATGGGGTAATATTAAAATGGAAATGTCAAATCAAGTCGACCATCTTTTAACTTCATTCATGGATTGTCTTTTTTATTAAGTGGAAATGGAAATTGTTAAATAGCCTTTAATAGTCAATAATGATTTAAATATCTGAGAAGCTTGTTTTTGGTTGTTGTTCTATTTTCAAGATGGGATGGCTCGTCGCTTTTCTTATCATAAGACTGATCATAAACTATAATGATTTTAATTTCTTTTAAGAAAAGTTTAAAATCATAATAAAAGCAGAATATCCTCAAAACAATTGAGAAGTCAACTTCTTTTGTTAACAAGAATGGTTGTCTGATACAAAGTTATGGCATCTTTTGTGTCAACCATTTTCACCAACTTAGATTTGAAAATATTTAGAAAATTTATTTTAAAAATTTATCCAAATTCAAAAATTTGAGACAAGAATATCATATCTCCAGAGCAAGAGCACTAATAATTTCTCAATTTTTCAGTTGGTGAAGGCTTCATATTTTCCAATCAAATTTCAGGGAAGTTCCCCCATCATTTGATAAATCATTTGATAGAAGTCTTAAATATCTCAATGAAAAATATTTACATAAATTCACTTACCCATTATGCTATTCATGTCTAGTATCTCACATTGTACTGCTGTGCAGTCGCTCCCCCTCTGCCTGCATATCCTTGTTGCTGAGACGACATGCCTCCACGATTACTACCTCCCTGAGGGCGCTGTGAAGCAGCCCTTCCATACGAGTCTTGCGTTTCAGCTTGCATACCATACCCATAAGCACTCTGGGCTCCTCTGGGAGCTCCACGTCCCCCGCCTAACTGTTCCTGTGTCCCTCGCTGACTTCCGGTTGATGGTTGAAAGCTATAGCCTGATACTGCTGACTGTGGGGCAGACGGAGCTGCTCCATATGATGCAGATGTTCCCCTGCTATATCCGGGAGCTGGTTGTGAACCATACTGGGTGGCACCAGAATTTTGGCTTTCACCTGTTGATACTTGACTAGAGTAGCTATAAATTGACTTTGATTGAGGACCACCTGCTAATGTTGATCTGTTGTAAGGATCACTATATTGGCTAGTACGTTGCAGTGATTTGTCAGGCTGGTAAGAAAAAGCACAAACAGTAAATAAACATTATAGTTATTGAAATAAAACATTCTTAAAAACCAATTTTAAATTTAATTTAATTGCTATCACTAATGAAGCCCTTGCAAATTCTATGAAGCCCTTGCACATATTTTCGTGTTTAAAATTTGCTTCCTCAATCTTTCCTCTATGTTGATCCAAGATTGCATGTGGAATGGGACAGTTTTGAGCATCCAGAAAGCAAATGCATGCATTATCAAATGCTTCACACGGCGACTTTGTATGTTTAAAAACCAAATTAAAATTTGAGTAACTTACAAATGGCAGCTGTCCTGCTCCAGCTCTCTGAGTAACGTGTGTGCTTGTGCTCATTATAGTGGCTCCAGTATATGTTGGTTGAGTACTCCTTCCTGCTGATGCAGGCTGCTGATAGGGATTGGGTGCTACTTTCGAATCGCCTGGCAAAGCTCGTCTATCTCCAGCTGTTGACTGATGTGGAGAGTACCTGTTAGCCGATGCACCATATGAAGAACCCTGCTGGTTGGCTGATCTCGGATAATCAGAGTAAGCATCTCGGGCACTTTGTGTTGGTCTGTCGTATTGAGAAGCACCTTGTCTGTATGCAGGATCTTGTTGTGATCGAGAAGCATTTGACATTTGTCTGAAGAGTAAGACAATAACAAATTACTTCCGAAATAACCCTGTAAACTTAACCCTTTCACACCGGGAAGAGCCATATGGCCAAGGTCGGACGTGAGTGTGCCGCTGAGATTTTATAAACCCACCCTTCTTTTGTGCTAAGATTTTCGTGTATACTCAATATTAATGTTGCATTTCATTCCAAATTACCCAACATTAAGGACAATTTTTTGTATCTAGCCCTACATCATGGAATTCTTATTTTAAAAAATACTCATCTTTAGAGAATTTACTGCCTTCAAACACATCCTTATCGGCGGTACATACCTGTACGCATATATTTAAATAATAAAGTATTTACGCGTCGGTATCAGGTATAAACAAAACAAAATCTCTACCTTTGATCAACGTTCTCAGCTGGAGCAGACCTTTCCATCGAGCCAAAAAAGTCTCTTTTATCAACTGCATCAGAAAATTTTGTTTGATAGCCAGGATCTGCTCTCCCCATCCTATAATCTCCTGCCGGTTTTTCTGCATTGCCATACCGAACTGCTGTAGATTGACCAGGGTAGGATACACCAGACGATGAAGGGGTTGTCTTTGTCATCTGATACCTGCTATCAATGGGGTGAGATCCTGCAGCTCCCATAGAGTATCTGTCAGAATTTGTTGCTTGCGGTGCCATTTGTCCTGTGTAACTACTAGAATAATCTGATAAACGACTTCGTTTTGGATCCTGTGGTGATTCTTGTACACCATAAGGCACATAATTTGTTAGTTCTCTCTTGCTACCTGGTGAATGGTATTGATCGGCAGTGCCTCTGTAATCTGGCTGCCTGGATGTGGACTGCACTGAATATCGATTCTGTGATTCAGATGGATAGCCAGCTCTTTTAGGATCAGAAAATGTTGGTTCTTCTCTTGAGGGGTATGATTGATATTTCTGGTAGTCACTACCAGAACTATCTCTGCGATTTTGCATGTCCTGGTACCCGCCACTTTGTGTTGTGGTTGATTCACCAATTCTTTGAACAGACATTGACCCACTTAAAGATTGTCTTAATGGTGGCTGAGTCGATTTTTGCCCTTGAGTTGCAGTGCCAGAAAGCTGTTGTTGACCTGGAATTTGAGCTGGCGACGATCGTGTTCTGTCGTACGCGTCATACCTTGATGAACCTGGCCTTCCATAAGGTAGTTCCCTGCCTCCTTGCTGTAATGATTGTGCATCAGTAGACTGAGAACCAGGCATTGTTCCTGAAGCCCTTCCTGTGTTATACTTATCATCATATTGGCTATTGGATCTGGCCCTTTCTGTTTCAAAATTAGAAGGCCCACCTCTCCCTTGATTAGCAAATCTTGTGTCAAAATCATTCCTACCACCATCTTTTGGGAAACGTTGTTCCTGTGTGAAAAAACCGTCTCTGGGTGGTCCTCTCCCGCTTCTATCTTGGTCAGCAAACCTGTTATCAGGCCCTGCTCTTCCTGCCATTCCACTTATTGCTCTTGAATTATCATCTCTTGGAGGTTCTCTCCCACTCCTTCCTTGGCTAGAAAACCTATCATCAGAGCCAGGTCTTCCTCCTATTCCATCCATTGTTCTTGGAATATCATCTCTTGAAGGTTCTCTCCCTACCCTTCCTTGACTAGAAAACCTATTATCAGAGCCAGCTCCTCCTCCTATTCCTCTTAGAATATCATCTCTTGGAGGCTCTCTGTTACCCATTCCTTCGCTGGTAAACCTATGGTCATGCTCGGCTCTTCTCCCAACTGCTCTTAGATTATCATCTCTTGAAGGCTCTCTCCCGCCCCTTCCTTGACTATAAAACCTGGTATCAAGCTCATTTCTATTTCCAAGAGTACCTGTCGCTGCTCTACTGTTATCACCCCTTGGTGGTTCTCTTCTATTATCCATTATATATGGATCAGATCCTCCAAGCCTAGGCCCTGGCGCCTGGTTTCTTGATTGTTCTCCTGCATTGCCTTTCATTGCCATATCCCTAGGTGAATCCTCTGCTCGCCCCCTGATATCCTCTCTAGCAAAGCTACGAGCAACCTCTTGAGGACGACCCCTGCTTAAATCAGATTTATCTCTGCTGTAATCTCTACCATCTGTCTTTGGTATTTCTCTATCACTCACTGGAGCTACCCTTCTATCATGCTCTCTAACTAATCCTTCAGAACCTCTATTCTGTTCCTGCTGTGTACCTCCGGATATGAATCTCCCAGCAGGATCTCTTGAACTACCCATGGGACGGTTTCTCAAATCTCCACTAGAGTCACCAGGACCAGATCTACTGGTGGCATTAAACCGATTGTCTTCTCCCCTTCGATCTTGAGTCGAGTCTCTCGGTCTGTCTGAACGCTTATCATTCCCTTGTACATTGGATTTTGCAGAAGAGCTTGATTGCCTATGACTGTCTCTTCGGTCACCTGATCTTGATCTTGAATCTGATGGTTTGTCAGAATCCCTAGAGCGCCGGCCTTCGTCCTTAGATCTGTGATGTCTGCTCTCGTGATGGCCCCGTCTATCATTGTGACTTTGGCGTTCTTCTCTACCTCTGTGCGGTTCATTACTGCTTGATGACTTTTTGGCTGGAGGTTCATCTCGAGATGTGCTTCTTGAAGACCCTCTGCCCTTCTCATGTTCATAGCTACTATCAGATTTCTTTGAAGCAGGCTCTTCTCGGCGAGGTCCTCGACTTGTGCTAGGATGAGGCAAACTCTGCTGCAGTGGCTGCCCTCTCTCGCTTTCAACTATAATCTGTGACGGCTTTTCACCCCTGTCTGAGTCTGGAGCATACGGCCGCTTTCGCCCACGATTTTCATTGTCAGTATTTACTTCCATAAGGCTTCTCATTGAAGAGGAAGAATCTGAAGGTCCTCTGTTGTTACCAGTTCTTGGTGAGCTGCGATCACTTTTTGAACTGTCTGGTGAATCATATCGTCCTGATTGCATCAAATCTATAAATAAAATAGTTAAATGACTTACCAATCTCAAAATATAAACACACTCATACATAGATGAAATAAAACATTCTCCTTTGCTATAAAGTTCAACTAATTTCAGCCCTGATACATCGACGGGTAGCCAGAAAAGAAATATACTCCAAAGAAGTAGGGATCGTGAGAATTCATTTAGTAATTTTGATTTCCATTTGAAATATTTCTAGGAACGAAATTAATGCTAGATCCTCATTGCTTTACACACAATTTTTAAGTTAAAAGAAATTTGTGCAGATACTTTAATATTTATAAGCTAACCAATTTAAATGTCTTATTATTTATTTATAAGCAAGTGCTTCACAGGCAACTTGTTGTTTGTTGTTTGTTTATAACAATTGCTTATAAATTTTAATTTAATTAAGCTCTTCAGCTTCCGTAGTAGGGCAGTGTAACCGTCAAATGGACTGTTAAATTCCAGAACTAAATTCATTTATACTATTTTCAATTATTATTTGAGCTCAGTATTAAACATCTAAGCAACCATTTAAGCAATTTTGAGTTCCGAATTTAGATTTACTTTGCTATCAATCAAGTCTCTTTTTCGGAATTCATATCGTCATGTGAAGAACTACACTCATTTAGTTCATATCGTCATGTGAAAACTACATTAAGTATGTGTAGTAAAAAGATGATGCATTTGTAGTAAAAAGATGATGCATATATAGTTTATGTATATATAGCCATTCTCGCCGATTTGGGTAGCTAAACGTTTTGGCTGTAAATGACAGCAACAGATTTTAGAATTTTGACATTAAGCAATAGTTTCTTATGCATAAACGTAATAAAAAAATGACTAAAAAAATGAAACAAACTAATTTTTACAAACAACTGAAACAAAGGTTTCAATTTCGTACCAAGAAAAAACAATTTGGGGCTCTGTGCCGTCATCCGCAAGAAAAAAGGACCTGAGCCGTTGGACGCAACGAAACACCCAGTATGTTTTTTCAGATTAGTAATTAAAATTTGGGGAGAAGATATACGTTTTAGATTCATGATGGTGATGAAATCTCAGAAGCTAAAAATAGTCCCATAAGATGACAAAACAAAATTACTCATTTTATCAACACAACATGAAAGTCAAAATATTCACTGTATAGTGTTGAAATCTCTTCAGTGGAAAATGTTCAGTTGCCTACTGATTTGTTCCATATAAATACACAGACCCTTAACAACATATTTTGAAGCAAACATTCATAGTTTGCATGTTTTATTCATACACCTGTTGTACAAAATATATTTACAGTCAAATTAGGAGAAGCATGACCACATGTTTTCATAGAGTCCGACAATGTTTTCCAAAACAACCCAATATTCACACACCATCAACATCTCAATAACTTCAGACTTTTGACGGGGGATAAAGAAATCGTCGTGACAATTACAATACATCATTGTGCAATTTTCCTTAAAGAACTCTCAGTTGCTGCTAATAAAAACAGAGCTAAACACTGACTAATCAAATATTTCTTTTCTGTGAGCAAAAGATAAAAACATTTATAAGGCATCCAAAGTTTTCAAATTAATTAATGGCAGTCGAGAAAACAAAAACAATTAAAAATATAAAAGAAGAAGAAGCAAAATTAGGACACTTACGTTTTGGTGGTGCAATTGTTGAAGAATTTCTAATGTCCTCTTGCCACAGTGGCTTATCTTCTGTGTGCCATATCGGATCCATGTTTTCAGCTTCTCTACCCATTGGCATTGCTCTACCACGACCTCTCGGTGATGACCCTAAAAGCCCACGACCTCGTGAATTAATAGCACCACGACCTGCTGGTCCTGATCCTAAGAGACCAACCCCTTGGGAATTAGCTGTAGATGGAACAAGTGACTTTTCAAAAGAACCACCCCTTCCTGTTGGGGCACCTCTAGTTGGTAGAGAACCTCTACCAATAGTTGTCCCTCTTCCTGGTGATATTCCATTATTTGTGACCATCCCTCTTCCTGGAAGTGCTCCTCTACTTGCTGGGGACCCCCTGCCCGTGACTGTCCCTCTTCCTGGAGATATCCCACTGTTTTCGCTTCTTCCAAGAGGTGCTCCTCTACTGGCTGGGGATCCCCTATTTGTGACTCCCCCTCTTCCTGGAGATAGGTCTGTTGTCCTTCCTGCAGGTGCTCCTATGCTTGCTGGAGAGCCTCTTCCTGGGGAGATACCAGTATTTGTAACTGTCCCTCTTCCTGAAAGTGTGCCTCTATTTGCTGGAGAGCCTCTACCTATGACTGACCCTCTTCCTGGAGATATCCCACTATTTGTGACTGTCCCTCTTCCTGAAAATGTCCCTCTACTTGCCGGAGAGCCTCTACCTGTGATTGTTCCTCTTCCTGGAGATACCACACTATTTGTGACTGTCCCTCTTCCTCCAGGTGCTCCTCTATTTACTGGAGAACCCCTGTTTATGACAGACCCTCCACCAGTGTTACCAGATTGCCCTTGACTCTCTGAAGATTTATTTACAGTATTAGTAGGGGGTGCATTCTTTGGAGGTGGCATTTCTGAAGTATTTTGATCTTTCTTGGGAACTGACGTACCGCCCTGTCCACCTGCTGCAGGGGAGTTACCTTTTGATGAAAGCGTTTCATCACGTTCTATAGAATTTCCCCTTGACACACCATGTGTGAATGTGGTTCCTGTAGGAGAAGGCGTTCCTCTGGATGGAATTGTTCCTCTTGTCGCAGGACTACCTCTTGTTGAAGCCGTTCCTCCTCTTGTTGGGGTTGCTCCTCCTCTTGTGGGAGTTGCTCCCCCTCTAGTTGGAGTTGCACCTCCTCTTGTGGGAGTTGCCCCTCCTCTTGTTGGGGTTGCTCCTCCTCTTGTTGGGGTTGCCCCTCCTCTTGTTGGAGTTGCTCCTCCTCTTGTTGGGGTTGATCCTCCTATTGTTGGAGTTGCCCCTCCTCTTGTGGGAGTTGCCCCTCCTCTTATTGGGGTTGCTCCTCCTCTCGTTGGAGTTGCTCCTCCTCTTGTTGGGGTTGCTCCTCCTCTTGTTGGGGTTGCTCCTCCTCTTGTTTGGGTTGCTCCTCCTCTTGTTGAGGTTGCTCCTCCTCTTGTTAGAGCTGCTCCTCCTCTTGTGGGGGTTGCTCCTCCTCTTATTGGGGTTGATCCTCCTCTAGTCTGGGTTGCCCCTCCTCTCATTGGAGTTGCTCCTCCTCTTGCTGAGGTTGATCCTCCTCTTGTTGGGGTTGCCCCTCCTCTCATTGGAGTTGCTCCTCCTCTTGTTGAGGTTGACCCTCCTCTTGGTTGGGTGTATCCTCCTCTTGATGATGTGGGTCTCCCAGTTTGTGTAGCAGGGCTGGCTGACGTAGTAGCAATTGTAGCTTGAGTTTCTGTTATTGGTGTACTTTTTGGAGTTACTGAGCTCGATTGACTGGTAGTCTTGGTAACGTTGGTATCAGTTGTAGGTGTACTTTTTGTTGCTGAAATGTTCAGCTTGTTAATAATTTCCTTTGATGGTGCTGTAGAAGCTTGCAGTGGTTGCTTTCCAGGCGTAGAATTTAAGTTATTGACTGATACCCCTCTACCTGCAACAGCTCCCCTTCCTGCAGGAGCCCCTCTTCCTGCAACTATTCCACTACCTCGCATACCTCCTCTTGTTTGTACTGACCCTCTTGCAACTGCTCCCCTTTGAGCCAAATTTCCTCTGCTTGGACTACCTCTGCCTGTTACTGTACCTCTTCCTCTCACAACCCCTCTACCAGAAAATGTACCTTTTCCTCCAGTGACAGCACCTCCTGTTCCATCATTTATTTTTGCATCTGCTTTTAAGTTAGTTCCAACCTCTTTTGCATCAGCATTTCCCTGGTTTGGCTGTTGTTGATCTTTTTCATCTTTGGTTACATTTGTTGGTTTAACATTTGGTTTTTCTTCTTTTTTTGATTTATCTAAGCCATTAAGTGGCCCACCCTTCTTATCTTTTGAATCACTGTCAATTTGATTTTGTTGGTTGTCTGTGATATTTGACCTGGGATTGTTTGCAGAGTATGGCTGGTCAGTTTTTGAGAAGCATACTTTCAGTGGTTTTCCAAAAAGAATCTATCAAAAAAATATGAGAGTAAAAAATCTTAAATTCTTTGTGATGATTCACATTTCACAAAAAAAAATGACACATTTCAGCACAATTTTAAAAATGCAGACATAAAATAACTTATACACATAAAATAACTGATCATATACAATTTTTAGTATCATATACACATGACAGATGTGTGATATCAAATACACACCTATATATGTGATTTTAAAGATTTTGATTGTAAGATTTTGTTGCCAATACAATTCATTATATATACAAGATGTCCTAAAAAGATGGTAACAGGTTTGATTAAGGCTAGTGCTGAAAATATTGCTAAAAAATCTGGTTTGTTGATAATGGTCTTTCGCAAATTGAGATAGTGAAACTTAAAAGTTCAAATTTGCCTCCCATTCAAAACCAGAGGTTTTGGTTTTGGCCTACACTCTTAAAAGGCCATGCTGTAGGATTTTCTGAATTCCTTTGGTAAAACGCTATGGTTTAGGAGATCCAAAAAAGAAGTTTAGAAAAAATCTAGACCTCTGGTTTTAGGTTGGAAGCAAATTTGAACTTACAGAATTAATATCTCGACTCCTGATGCACAAATAATTACAAACTAGGTATAAATATTTAATTTGACTACTGAGAAATATTTTTTAAATTTTTTCGAATAAATTTGAGTTTAACTCGCAGTGCTAGCTTTGACCAAAGCTGTTACCCTTTTGGGACACCCAACATCTATCTGTCAATCAATATCTGTCAATGTCATTCCATGAGCTTTTCAAAACATGATAACATTGTAACAGGTCTGTAGTTGTAGTTGTTGCTACCCACAACGTAAGCAATTTATCATATCTTTGGAACAAATCCACTTATCAGTTGAGAAATTGAAGGTGTGAGTCAGAGGTTAATAAATTTAAATTACAGATTATTAAGTATGATAAATACGAATCATGGCCTAAACATACCGCAATGTTTGTGATTATCTGCATGAAAATAATTTATGACAGATTTGGTCATAATTTTTTTAAATGGCTGTTGTGTTGGGTGAAGGCATTTGGAAACTTCAAGGAACAGGAACAAACAAATTTGATTGGAGATTTGCAAAAGCTTGCAAGTTTGATTGATCGGAGAAGATCTCAAAGATTAGGAAGATGGTGATTGTGTTGATAATGACAAACTACTTCAAGAGGGCTTTTTCCAATCTTCTATACAGTACAGGCCATTCGTAACTTAACAATAGCAAGAATTCTTACAGATTTTTATCAGGTCTTTGAAAGGCTGTAAGAATTCTTGTGGTGCATGGAAGATTAATATTTAGAGCATGAATGAATTAAATTCGTTGTCCACAAAAATTCCTCATGGAAAAGAGTTCTTTGATAAAAAATTGAAAGTTCTGAAGACTGTTTAAATTTTGGCAATTCTTTGGCAAGGAAATTATGTTAAGTTACGAATGGCCTGTACTGTATTTCTACAAGGGTTGCTGGTATAATCTTTGGACAAAATATTTTCCTTCAAAATAAAAGAACAATAGCCAATAAATTACTATAGTGCAATGATTATATACCAGGCCTTTTCGTTTGACGTGGACGATCGCCCTCGCCATCGCCGAACGATTTACGGGGGCTTTTGATCGCCCTAACAAAACTGTGTTTCGCCCTCAAGAGAAAAACGTTAGAAAATTTTCTTAGTTTAGTTTCCAAATTATTCTGATTTATAGCCATCCATTTTACCCAAAGATAAAAGCAACAAAGATGAGTTTATTTAGCGAAAGCTAGGCTTGATCAACATTTTGACGGACAACCGTCTTTCCATGAAGCACAAACGGATGGAACAAATCCTCACCATCAGTAACAATGACAAAAATTAGACAGTCTAAAAAAAGAAACGAAATCATCGAAAGAGCCGTCGACATCTATTTATAAAAAAGACGGAAGACAATAGTAGGGGAGCCTCCCAGTAAGAAACCCTGTGTTGAACTCACAGAAAGCTCTGAACATAATGGCGAGAGGGCACTGATTTTGAAAATGACACCGGATCGGAAACCAGCTCTGGGGAAGAACTTTCAACAATGTAAACTAAGAACAATCAAAACAATTAAACAATGTGTGTGATTTTAGATTTTGTGGTTACTGTAATGAGCAAAGCAATAAAATTGTTTCTTTGTCTTTTACCCTTCGTCAAGTCGATATCTGACCAAGAATGTAAGGGTCTTAGGAGGATACTAATGTGTGGGCTTAAGCTCCATGAAACCAAAATTACTTAACCTTTGACTTCATGTACCATTTATCTCCCTTATGTCAACATTTACCTTCATCCTGAATATTCTGTTTACAAATTAACCATAATCATGCATCATGGAACCAAAGGTTAAGAAATTGTGGTCAGGCGAGTCAAAAAAAACTTTTTGGAGGGGCGATCGCCTTCCTAAGCTTATCAACGTGGGCGATTCACCGCCCTGGTGACAATTTATTTACGAAAAGGCCTGATATACTTACTGTTCCATCCATAGATTTTTGTGCACTTGATGCAGATCCAAGACCATGAAATACAACATATGCAAATCCTCTTGATTCTCCAGTCATCCTGTCTCTTATCAAAGTAACTAAAAGAAAGCAAAATACAAGGCGCTTGTTAAAACATAGTTAACTATAGTTAAAACATAGTTAGTTAACTAGTTGACTATGGTTAAAAAGAATGCAATACTGTTCTGAGTTGCAACTTATCATCCGTTAGAACGTCCTGCAAGCCCAGTTGTGCCGAATATTTGGCGGCTCATCCTCTTAGCCACCATGCGGGCCCGTTATTAGAATTGCGATTCTAAACCAAGCATTTGCTGTTTTCGTTATTAGAAACAAGAAAGTAATAACGTGGCCAATGTCTGAGATGTGGTTTGAAAGACACAAAAAGATTCCAGTTGTTGAGGATTAGCGGTTAATTGTTGTTTTCAAATGAATAGAAAAAAACCGCCATGGTATTTTACGTCATTCAAAATGTTTGAAAAAGCAGCTCTTTCGTTGCTTGAAAACATTTAGCAAAGCTATCTGGTTAAAAAACTATTTTTGAAAAAAAAAGTGTTATTACAGTAATAACACTAATACCACTGGCCGCCGCCCCTGGCATGTTTAAAAAAATCACAACAATTAGATTTTGTTCACAATCTTGCTTATTTTTGTGCAGTCATGTAGGTGAGGAATAAAATCATTTGCAACAGTATTGAATATCATAGTGGTAGCTTGAGCACAGTGAAATTTAATGTCTTTATGGACAGACTAGGTTTTCATGCATGTTATCATGCAGTTCTGGATAATCATTGTGTGAAAATATTTTGGATCACCAGAAATACAAGAAATATATTTCCAGATGTCTTTGTGAATTTCTCATTCTTATTTAACATAATTTACATTTTTACCCTGAAATGAAATGATAAATTTTTTTAAATACAAAGAGCCATGTAATAACTGAGACAATTAAATAACAATACAATACATATACTTACTACACATTTTTTTATAAGGAACATTGAGGAACTTGAGGCTGAGATTTTCAAAAAATTAAGCAACATTTAGGGAACTGCTCAGGCTGAACATTGAAAAAGTTAAATTTAGAAATATGACAACAACACAATATACTTTTATTTGGATGTTTTCATTCTAACGCAACTACCTATACACCATGATTGTTCAAAAACTGTCATGTTTTGAAATCATATGTAGTGTCATGCAAAGCCATGTAAACATTAATTTTTTACTGTAATGTTTTAAGTTGTATGTAGCATTGCAGAGCCATATAAAAGTTTCTAACAAGGAACTGGTTAAGGTACTTTGAGCCTCATTTACAAAAAAATTAAGGATCTCCAACCTCAGCTCCCGAATAAGGTTCCTTATATTTAAAACAAATGTGCAATAGATAAATTTATTACACTATTGATAACTAAGTTACCTCTTTGAATGTCTCCAAAACGCATGAATGCTCTGCCAATCATGTCCTGAGTAAACATTGGGGGAAGATTCCCCACATACAAAGTAGCAACCATATTTAATGCCTTCAAGAAAAAAATTTGTAAGCCAATTGTTAACTGTTGTAATATAATTTTTACAATTTTGATGTTAAACTCAGTTATATCCTAGACAATTGACCTAGTAATACAGAAGCTGGAACATGGTCTAAACTTAAAACAATATATAACAAACAAGAATAACTATAAACATTTCATTTATTTAAATCAGAATAACAACAATTTAATATATTTTTTAATTTTTTCGGGTCTTTTGACACCTTATCTTTTATGTACTATAAATAAGGTAATCGTGTTTGCACAGTATTCTTTTTGATAGATCGATGCCAGTTCAAAAATTATGATGGAAATGTCTCTCATGAAGATTATTTGCAAGAAATGTCTCTCATGAAGATGATTTGAATGAAGCTGCGCAAAGGAAGCAAACAAACAAACAAAACAAAAGGCCACCAATCAGCTCAATTTTTTACCCAAAATGAATTTCCATTTTAAACTTTGATGTGGCAAATATCTGACTCTCTTGTTTAATTAAAAGCAAAATAGAACAATCCATACCTTCTTTTGGTTTTAACTCTGATACTTCTGATATAATTCAGGTGGCTAAAAAGCAACTTTTTTCAACAACTCCATCAACACAGCTTCGTTTGGAAGTCGTGAGAAATGGAAGAAGATACCACGAGGCTGCGCAGGTGTGCATGTTTATCCCGTCATGCCTTGCAAGTTTCAGAAAAAATATTTGAATTTCTCAAATAAAACAAAAAAAACCCTTTTTCTCTAATGAAGGGTGGACGCCTCCCCCGTCCCTTGTTTACATAATAATATCACTAAACGCCTCCTTCAGTTTAAGCTTCCTGAATTTAAAACAATCTGATAAATACTTTTGGGAAATAGCCCTTTCTGCAATTGCACCCAAACTTGCCAAGAATCCTGAAAAGAATTCTAGTTGACTTTCGTTGATTTTCACAAGGCATTTGAAAGCATCCATCAGGGCGAATGCTTCAGATACAAAGAGCATGTGACATTCCTGTAGATAACAGTCCAGGCAATTGGATTGATGTATCACTATCATAAAACGCGAGTTAGATTACTGACATCTGATGGAAACACTGAATTCTTTAAAATACGCCGTTCCAGTTCACAATTGTGTTGGACTATGCGATGAGGCAAGTTATTAATGGAAAACTGAAGAGCTCGGGTTTAAGACTGACAGGAGGAGGACCCGTCATCGACATCCGAAAATCGTTACTGACACAAATTTTGCTGACGACATAGCGCTTATCACTGAAAAAATTCCACAAGGCTAGGAAATGCTCACAAGTGTGGAAATTTAATCTGGAAAAATTGGGCTATCTCAATGTGAAAAAGACTGAAATCATGAAATCGAAGTAGTTGAAAATTTTAAATATCTTGGGGCATGGATAAACAACTCAGTCAAGGAATTTGAAATTAGAAAAGAACTGTAATAATCTGTTGAAAATTTGGAAGTCGGGTCTAAGTCGAGAAATCACCCCCCCTTTTTATAACCACCGCACAATCTGTTCTCCCTTGTGGCAGCGAAACTTGGACCATCGACAAAACGATTCGTAAGCGACTTGATGCGTGTTACACAAGGATGTTCCGTATGGCACTAAACGTATCGTGGCGGATGAAGCTGACAAAAAAAATTATATGCTTCTATACCACGAATGTCATCAAAGGTTGCCTACAGACGCTTAAAACTGGCAAGACACTACGATTTTTGAAAGCAGTGAAATGCCTTGGATGATAGAATATAAACGAAAAATAAGCAGTTATAAACAAACTCAGAAATTGTGAATTTACACAAATACGCTTCAACATGGTACATAAGGATAATTTTCATAGAAAACACTATGTAAACAAAAATGGGTGTATGTTAAACGCATGTATAGCTAATTAGTTTACTCATAAACTCCTGGAACAGTTAACAATTATAAAACAAAAAGTTAGTTTTTACGAGACATCTACAAGACGAACATTAGATTACTGTTATGAGACTAGCAAGAATCATCACCGATTGTGCCAAAAGAGAAATCTGCTAGATATGGGAGTTCATGAATTGAATTATCAAGATATAAATAACCAGATTAGTTTGGAGCAGTAACTATTATTTGGAGCAGTAGCCCACAACTTCGAGGTTGCTGTCGTTTAAAAGTTTGTCTTTGCCTTTACATTTTTTAAAGATTTTTTCACGTTATGTAAATATCATTTATGCATTGCCTGAAATTTCTTTACTTTTTCCATCTTTAAAATAATCCAAGAACACTTTTCATAGTGTTTTTTGATGATGTAAACTGTGATGATGGAAATTTTATTTATTTATTTCTAACCATCGAATAAATACGAACAAGTGTATGATGACAACCCCGTCTAAATGCCTGCGCAGTATTTCCCCCGCAGAAAACTGTATTACCCGCCCAGAAAGCTGGAGAAAACTGGCAATCCCCGACCCAGAAAAGCATACCACAGTGACTGGAAAAAGGTAAATTTCCCCAGGTCACTTTCTTCCATGCAATCGGGTCACTTAGATGAAGGTGTACGACTCATACCACATTTCGTTAATCTTAACAAGCAAAAGAACGAAATTGTTTAGCATAAATTAACCTCTGATTTCAATTATGCTACAAATCATTTATCTGATAGTGATTTTTAGTACTTCACAATCACTACAACTAAAGGCGTCGCAAATCTGCTCGGGTAGAGGGGGGATGTCCAAGAAATTTTGCCCAAATTTCAAATAAAATTCCCAAACTGTTATGATCATTATATTAATTTTTAAATACTGCGGTTACTTCGGTTACTGTGTAAAGCCCCCTTCAACTCAATCTGTTGAGCACATCCATAATTGATGTGCAGAAATGCATAGCAACGCCCCTGACTAAAACCGCAGCCATGTTATGGTGTTTGAATTATCATGCTCATATCTCTAATCTTATCCATTAACTTAGGAGCTGCAATTATTGGTTTGTTCAATTTACTTCTCTCGCTAGGATTGTCAATATCAAAAGATTTTTCCATCATTTGTCGTTTTTTTCTTCTTTTCATTTTCCATAAATTCTTACTTTTCCTACTCAAGTCCTGTAAATAGCTTCTTTTCCCTCGACGTATCTCGACTAATTTATAAGCTGAGCTCCTTTTCTGTAACGAGGGCAATAGGCCAGGTGGCAAATTGGGAACTTCGGCAGGCCTAGGCCCCATATCTTTCAAAGCAGCAAGTAAACTCGTGCTCATTTTTTCTGAGCTTGTGATAGCATTAGGTGAAAGCTGCGACAACATAGCAGCATTCAAAGCATCCGCTGTTTTTGCCATCACCAAAGCCTTTGCTTTCTTTTGCTGCGGAGTTAGTATCTGAGATTTTTTCGTATCTGGAAGAGGGACAACTGCGGCATTTTTACTCCCAAGTAAAATTGCATGTCCTTTGTCCTCCCCTGTGAGCAGTGCTTTTGCAGCGTTAATCACACTGACCACATTTTGCTTTGGGTTAACTACAATAGCTTTCTTTTGAGTAATAGAATTATCTATGATGCTATCTTTCTTCTCGTTTGCTGCGACAGTTGTTTGTATGTCACCGGTTCGTCCGGTTATGGTCCCCAAAATGAATTGCCTGGCTGTATCAATTGCCTTTATCGTCTGTTTTTCCTTGGCAAGCTTTTTTTCTTGAAGTTCCGCTGTCTGGCCGGTCATGAAAGATTTAATCGCATCAGGAACGTCACCATTTCCATTCACTTGGTCTCTGTTTCCAAAACTGTTCGAGCGCCATTTTGCAAGTATAGTCTCTGCTGCTTGTCTCTGTAATGTGAATTGACAAAGTTAAAAAATTGCTATTTTTTAAAGAATGCTGTCAAATGCCTGCTAAATTTGGTAGTTCTATTTTCCTGTAACGCAAATTAAACAATAACAGACGTTTTGCTGCAAAAGTCCTAATAAATTTCCTTCTCGAAAATTCAAAACAAATCAAACAATATGCCTGTTAACAAAGATAGAAAATACAATTTTCAAATTATTTTACCTCTTTACTTGATGGAACGTAATTTCTGACTCTTTCAAGAGCGTACTGGTAAGCTTCTTTCGTTAAACCACGCCCATTCTTTGAAATAGAATCACGTAAGAAGGCATCTGCAAAAAATAAGAAACTCGCTCATTGAATCATTTTGAATTATCGTATTTTTTTAAGAGTGTAAATTCATAGATATCTATACTTCATATGAGCAATTTAAATTAAGGTTTGCTCGATTAGTAATTCAATTTCAGTTTGAAAGCAGGGGCGCAACTAGAGGGAGATCCTGGTGGTTCGGACCCCTGCCATGTTTCCAAAAATAAAGGCTTTTGCCCTAATTTTAGAAGAATTTTTGTTACATGATTTTGGAGATATGCAGCAACCAACGGACATGCTATATATCTTAACCAAGTACTAGATTTATCAGTGCCTTTCATTTGTAATGAGACCCCTGTCCTCTCAAAATCCTAAGTGTGTTTTAATTTTGAAGCAATCTCTATCGCAGAGACCTATTTAGAGAGGAGATACTTCTGAAGCCAATTTCTAAAAATCTTCTTATAATTCGCGAGGAATCTCAAAAATTTGCAAGAATTTTTAGGAATTCATATCAAGAATGGGAAAAAAAATTCTTATGAATTCTTGACAATTCTTGTAGAAATTATTAAAAATTTCCTGACAATTCCTTATAATTCTTACAAATTCCTGACTTTCTAGAAATTTTAGGAATTATAAAAAATTACCAACAAGTTAGCATATGATGAAAAGACCAAGAACCCTCCTTGTACTTGGCATCTCTAATAGGATATATCTGTTGATCTCAATATCTCCAAAAATATATAACAATTAGGAGAGATTACTGATGCAATAAAATGTCAGTGGTTATTCTTTATTACCCCTTTCACCCCGAGTAGGGCGATATAGCCCGTTGACAAACAGCGTAAGAAGTCATATTTTCAGGAGGTAAATATGGATGTAAAAAATATCTTTTGCATTAAGTTGGTTTGTATATGTTACCCCCTGCAAAATAAAACTTGCATAGGATTTGAATGTTTAGCAGAAATAAATCCGGGCGTGAAAGGTTTATAGTGAGTAATTATCAACAAGGTTTTCCTGAAAATCACACCAGTTGGTGTTTGCATAAAAAAGTAGGTCATATATTGCAAAAGTAAATAAATTAAAGAGACGATATCAACGATGAACTTACTTCCAATGGGTGAATGTATCATATTAAATTGAAGGTCAGCCATTTTACATTTTCTCAGTTGCTTCAAATAATCTGCAAGGGTTAGCTCTCCATTTGTGTACGATTTTACAAGACTAGTGCACCTTGATGGAATTGAATTCGGAATTTTCACCACTGCAAAAAATTAGAACCATACTATTTAATATTTAAAATTTGCTTTACTGGCCATATCCAGGGAAACACTAAAGAATGTGCCTCTAAAAATTAAAACACATGCTTATTTTATCGTAACTGTTCTGAGTTTATGGACCGGTCATTATATAGCCAGGGGCGCAGTGAGACAACTTTTTAGAAGGGGCATGAAGGTCAAAATTTTTCGATAAATTGGTTTTTATGCTAAAAATCACCGTTTCATGACCAAAATTTTCCAACAAACCTCATATTTTCCCGATATTCCGACAATTTCAAAATTCTAGCGGGCGACAACCCCCTGCCTCATGCGCCAAGCTACTGCGCCGTTGTATATGGCAAGAGAGGATGGAGAAGATAAATTTATTCGAAATAACAAATTTGCCTGTCAACTCAAGTTGAGGATCAGTTACAGTTTTTTGAACGAACCTCCTTTTTGAAGCTAAAATCTTTTGAAAACCCCTCTTACAGGCGTCTATAAAAAATTGAAGAACATATGATTTCACCTCCACCCTCCTCCCCCCCCCCCCCCTCGCTCGCCATATTTAATGACCGATTCCTTTGACCCGACTTTACAATAAATTATCTAAAAATAAATTAACCCTGCATTGTGTTGTCCGTACATAAATTAATAATAACAATTATAATTATAATATATGAATATCTATACAGGATAAAAAGCACTTCAGCGAATAAACGCTGTTATCAGTGCGTGTCCTGTTAGAAATAAAATAAGACCAACTTAACGACATACGTTTTTGAAAAATATGAATGCGTTTTGAGCCATGGTTATAAACATTTCGACTCAAACCCGTTTTGACTCAAAAGCCTTTTTGAGCGGCACATATATGCCTCTAAAGATCAAAAGGAACTCCTATCCAGTATTTAGTCAATAGTAGCCAATAAACACTAGCTTGCATACAGATTTTGCTTTTTGCTGTGGAGGAGGAGTCTCCCCTCTCCTCCTCCGCAGTATAAAAGTAAAAGTCTGCACGCAGCAGGTCGATAAACACTCAGTAGTCAATAGTGAAATTTTTTGCCTCAAAATTTTCGCTTACTTTCGGTGGTTTCTTCAGTGAAATATTTTGAGCAAAAAGTTCCATAATTACATAAATGATAAAAGAGATGCAATAAAACAAACAAATTTCGTACCTGCTTTTCTGGTAACGTTGCTTGGAGCTACTCCAGTATCAGAAGCAATAGTAGACGTTACGGTGTCCTTGGTTGCACCCGCAGTTGAAGCTGGGATATTTGTCTGTGACTGTTTGTTTTTGTCCACCTGGCTACCGTCTGCTTTATCTCGTCGTGCTGATTGGCTAACTGCTGGCGAAAGAAAACATTTGATATTAAAATGTTGAAGGCTAACTTCGAACGTTGCAGTTGTGTTGAGTCGAGTCCAACGCAATTAATATTGAATCTATCCTATAAACTTGCCTTGGATTCAAACGTTAAAATTGTCTTGGATTCAAACTTTGGATTCAAATCTTTTATTTAATTTGGCTACTTTGTCAAGAATATCCTAAACTGGAGTTGAATTTGACTCAAACCTTCCGCGAGGCTTCAAACGTGGATTCGTGGATTTGTGGATTCGCGTGGATAACGTCGATTTAACATGTGTTTATCGTGGATTTAATTGATAGTATTAAATTTGACTCGACATAACTGCAACATGTGAACTGAGCCATGACAATTCATCTAGAATTTTAAACAAAATTCTCGTTTTGCAAAAATCAAAGAAACAAACAAAATAAATAAACTGTTAGTTTCTGTAATTATAAAGAAGCATTCGTATTATTTTTCTAGCACTGGATTGGGCCTATTAAATAAGTTACTCAAGCACGATACAAACACTATGAACAATGTTGTAATACACCAGAAACCCAAATAAAGAAGATCCATTATTGAGTACCAGCCTGGCAAAGGTTTTTACATGACATCCTAAGAAAACGTAACTTGAGGATAGAAACGGTATGATTTGATTTGTTGAATAATTATCAAAATTCGTAACTTGTAACATTCCCCCATCAACATTTGTTTTTTTAAGCTTATCTGTCTAAATGAAATGCAAACTTTCAACCTGAAGGGACTTCTATTTGTAGATGCCTTTCATATAAATTTCTACTATGTATCAAAATTTATACTCGCGTTACATCCCATTCCTATTCTTACCTATATCAGTTGATGCTTGATCTATGCTTGCAATGTCAGCCTGATTCATTATCGTTCCATTTTGCAATTTTTGCATCGGCGACACTACTGAGCTCCTCTGCGCTATGTTTTGAGGTGTTTGTGCCACACCGCCTTGGGTTATCAGTCCCACACTACCTTGGGGCATCTGCCCTAAATATGCTGGAGGTATCTGTCCCACACCAGCAACCTGTCCAGCGGGGTAACCTGAATTAATATCACCCCAACCTGGTATACGTGCTACTGTATGTATTTTATGCCCATCTTTAGTCCAATTAAATGTGGGGTAATCGATTTTAGGTTTGTTAGCCTCGTTTTCAGTAACAGGTCGTTTGTTTTTCTTGTCGTTGTTATTATGATGATGGTGGTGATGGTGATGATGATGGTGTTGTTGACTTGCATTGTTTTTCTTGGCAGCTTTATTTTTATCTTTTTGTTGTTTCGATTTTTGATAACTTTTACTTTGTTTGGTTTTGTTAGTTTTTTGTTTTTTTTGGCTTTTCTTCGCTGCTTTTTCTGTGTTAGTATCAGGCTTTGACTTCGCTGAAATAAAATAAACATGATTCAGAAACAGTTTTGTCTCTCTCTTTCCGTTCTTTCTTTGTTTTTAAGGTTACTGTACCCTTCCATAGGAGTGTTTTGAAAATAGTATTTTTACGGTCGAGTTTTAGATAAACCCTAAACATGTACAAATCACTATGTGCAAAATTAAGTGGGGAATTCAGGAAAAATGTAGTAATTTGGGTATTATAAAGCACAAATGAACGTTGAGATTGAATAAAAAATTGACCAACCTTGTGAAAACAGCTTTGGGTTTTAGTTTCTATATAATGGTAAATGCCTGCAAGAACTATCTGTCCTATGGACAAGTTCGTTCAACTTCCCCCAGCAATTATGGCAATCACTCGTGCAGAACTACTCAAGTACAGCAACGTATTTTATTTTTAATTTTCTTGAAAATTATGTCTTCCAAACTTTTATCTTCTGAATTTAACAACAACAACAACAAAATTTCCAATCAAATTATTTCCAAAAACAAAACGTAAAATTTAACACTGATTTGTTTCTAAAGTTTTAACTCTATATTATCATATCCCAAAATCTAATATTTAAATATTTAATGAGTTTAATCGAAAGTTTTGTACCGAGTAACTAAAAAAACCAGTTTGCAGGGCTGTACGGATAAAATCCGGGAGGCTGGAAATTTCAAATTGTACTCAAACCAATGTCCGAAGGGCAAACTTAGAATTTGGGATATCATCTAGTCGTCTGTAGTCACGTTTACATGGCTAAAACTGGAAAATAAAATAACCTCTATCCGTGAGCTGTCAAGTCACTTAAAAAATTACCATTAGATTCCAGTTCACATTTGGATATTAAAGCAAGATGCTGACTCGTATAATTGGGGGGTTTGATCGCTGAATCTTTTTAAATTTTAAACTTCAAAACCGCCATTAAAGTAAGCAGGTTTTAATATCAAAACATGAACAGAAAATAAAGGATTTTTTCAAATTAACGTGAAAGGTCACAAAATAGTGCAATGGTATTTCACGTTTTGGACATGGTCGCAGATGACTGGATGATATCCCGTGGTCGCAGATGACTGGATGATATCCCAAACTCTAAGTTTCCTTTTGGACGTCATTTTATGCATAATTTGAGATCCGTAGTCTCACGTATTTTGAGCGGCAGCTTTGCAAATATAGATCATCCAGTATGATATAAAAAATAACAATTATATGCACCTGTTTCCTTGCTTTTTGTTGCTTCTTCCTTTCCAATTTTCTTGCCTCCGTCCTCTTTTCCTGTTTTATCATTCTTTTTGTTGCCCTTCTTCGCCACTGATGATCTTTTCACAGTTTCTGCAATCATATTTTTGTCCGTCACGATAAGTATTTTGCTTCTAACTTTTGATGGTTTATTTGCTTTTTCCTCTTTTAGATGGTCCACATCGCCACTTCCCGATTCAACCTCGGTGTCACCACTCTCAGCATCATTGCCTGGGTCTACTGCATCTCGGTCTCCATCTGACGCTTTGGTTGCTGCTGGCAGCGAGTTTTGAGAGACAGCAGCTCCTGTCACAGACGATTGTTGATTCGAACTCTGCATAAAATCTCCTTCTTTTTCATCTGGTAAATTAATCGATAATGAGTCATTTCATTCTTTAAGTACTAAATTTTCAAGTTGACAAATCACACATTGAACAGCAAGTGATATGTCTTTTCGTGCTGATTTCATGGACAAATACATAATTATTGTTCTCAATCTGTTAGTGCCCATACAACACACGATAATTATGATAATGCTACGAATACGGAAAAGAAGTCAAGGTTATGGGTTAGCTTTTGCACTTCGGAAAGATGGAGCCTTAAAAGTGGTGAGACAGCATGAAAGCCTAATGAGGCAAATTCACTACCAATACATATGTTAAAATATATCTTGGTTACGTTTTAGCAAGGTGCTTTCCGGTTCTGTCAGTTTTCCTAAGTATTTTTGTAAGCAGAAACCGCACTAAAATATTTGCTGGAATTCTACTTTAAATGCGTTCTCTAGGACATCACTTCTGTACCAGAAAAGAGAGGTAGGTAGTCATCTCTTTTGTCTTTGGCAAAGTAGCTAATTTTCCTATTACTTTTTGCGGTTAATTGGTTGCCCAACCAATCCAATTACTTAACCTGTTATAAGCATCCTAAATTGGTCTTATCACACCAAACTGAAGTGAAGATCGGTCTTTCTATGCATTAAAACTTATTTTAATAAAAATGAGCTTATTATTATATAATTTATGCAATCTAAGAAACGTCTACTCCACTTTTTGATTTCGCTTCTGGTTTTGACAAAAACAAGCTACATACATTCAAATTGGTAACATTCCCAACCAAACGTGCATGAGCGATCACAACATCAAATCCCAAAAGTTGCAGCCCACAAAAATTAAAAGCAAGGCCCATTGCATGTTTATTGAAAAAATGTCTCCGAATAAAATACCTGCAGAAGCGCCCGTTAAAAAACTAGAATTTTAATTATAATTTTATAAAATTTTGACCAAAACATTTGCCGAAATTGAAAATGAATCATATAAAGTCAAATGTCAACATTCAGATGACATATAACGTTTCAATTGTCGTTTATATTTTCCAAAAAAATGTTGATAAAAGTTATGTAAATTTTCTTCTGAACACAATCTACTTCACTTTAACAAAAATGCATATCTGATACCAACCTCGAGGCTTCTCAGTTTTTGAAGATGAATTCTTTCCATTAGTGACACACACAAAACTAACAAAAACGAACGAAACAAAAATAAAAGTTAAACGAGCCATTCTGAGACTTCCTTGTCTACATTCTACGTTAAAAAAATGGTTCCTCCATCAGAGATGAACTCAGTTGAAAAACTAAGCTGATTCTGTTTTTGGTAGGCCAATAGATTACGTCACAATACTGGAGATCAATCCCTTCAATGAGATGCGTCAATTTGGAAATCAGGATCAACGAAGATCAATGGTCAATCCAACAGGTGTTTACTGTGGTTAGCCGGACGGGCATAAACGAAACATATCTCAGTAATTGAACGGACAGGTCGTCAGCTTAACGCACAAAGAAGGCATAGGACCAACGAGCTGGTCACTGCATTCACGGACAAATCAATATGGTCGGACAGTCTATTGTGCACTGCATAAAACACGATGATTATCAACATCGGGACTAAATTAGCAGGTTTGATTTAAGGATTACCACTGTCATAAAAATGTTTAAACAAATGACATAAAGTTAAGTAAATAGAAACGTAAAAATCTTTTAGAAGCATACTCGTAATGAAAATCGATGAAACAACTGCAAGGAACAGAAACCATCCGAAGTTTAACTCACTGAATAAATTTTTAACCTGACAAATCTGGCCAACAATGTTTTCATAACAAAAGAGTACCATACTAAAATGTCCATAAAAACTCTGACCCAATAACCATCGAGAGGTGCTTCATATGATGAGCAGCCTTTTTAGTGTCGGCCTGGTGAGAAAAAATGTTGTTGATTTAAAAATACAGGTTCTAAGAATTACTGCTCATGTTAGCATGCAAAAATAAAATGTCATTCTTTCATCAAATGATGAAGTCAAACTTGAGCATGAATTTCGGTAAACGGTGAAGAAAATTACGCGAATATAGACGATTTTAGAAAACAATCATGGTTCTCCGGAGGTCTTATATCGGTGTCGATTTAACGATAAACGATGGTCGACAAAACAAAGAAAAACAAAAAACAGGAGCAAGGTATGTTACGTTCCAATATTAGCAGTCCCAATATTAACAGTCTGACATGGTCCTAGAAGTTGCGTTGTTTGGAACAAATTTGCAGTCATTTTACAAAAAATATAACGGAAAGCTACCTGCCCTCATCATTTCAATTCCAGAATCGCACAGAAAACAAGGTCTTTCTTATAGTTGTTGCAACTTCACTCCAAAAGCTAACCCGCAACTGTTGCTAAAAACCAAACAAAAATTTCAAATTGCGACGCATTTTTGTCGCTCGACAATCACAGGCTAGTATTTCTGTACAAAACAAAACCTTTTGTTTTCTTTAACAATGGCATTTGCTTTATTCTGAGAAAAGCAGAATCAATTTTTTGTAATGAAGCAAATTCGATTAGTGAAGTTTAAAAATATTTCTATAAAATTGTCGCCAGCGCACACAATATACAGTTCAGCGCAGCACAGCAGCCAGACGTTCAGTGCTGATGCTTGCAAGTTGCCCAACGAACATCCTCACAAACAGTGCCAAACCCAAACCAAACCGTGACATAAACATCAATTGATAATCATATACAACTGCCGTGACACAATGCGTATCAAACAAACATCGACATGACATAACTGTCGCAGCTATGCTATCCTCACACATTTTCATAATGTTTGTGCAAAAAGAGAATGAAACACCAAATAAAGCATGCCATTTACAAAACGTTCATAATATATGTAATGGAAACTGGCCTAGCTTTGTGCCTTTGCATGAAATTTGATAAAAATTAGTATTGAGGTAAAACAAGACAAGCCTCTTCGTGCTACAAAAGTCTTACAACAAAAGTAGGAAGAATCCTCATTGCTAACTTAAAAAGCATTTATATTTTGTAGCAGACGATGGCATAATCATGAACTGAGCCACAAAGAAGCTGCACTATTAACAATTGGTAAAAGATCAAGCAAAGTATTGTCCATTGGATGTACGTAATCATAGAAATGAATCTTTGCGACTTATAAATCCAAACATGCACATTGGAAGAAACCTTTTGATTCTGGCCTTAGAGATTATTGTTAAAACAGTAGTGTGCACAACTGGGAACCTTGATGATTCTAGTTCTGGTTCAAGAAAATATAGTAAGCTTATACGTTTGCATCATAACTATAATGCAAAATATATCTTTGCTTTTATCTGGTAACGGTGAAAATGTTATTTTCATGTTCTCTTCTTCTGTAATTAAAATTATCGAATTCTGCAATTTTATCCTCTTCGTTTTCTTACCCTTTTCCTCAACATTTTCATTTTTCAAAATAAAATCCTTTCACTTTTCCTTCATCGATCAACAATGGTTAATCTTTCTGTCAGTAATACAACTATAAAGACAAAACACGGAATGTAAGACAGGTAGAGCAAGAAAAGATGACAAAGTAGCAAAATTTATCTTTACTTTTGCTGATGCCCGTGCACTCACCATAAACACTTTGCCTACAGCTTTTTTGGATTCCATACTCGTACTCGTAGCAAATAGAAGATGTAATTTTGTAGCAATAGTGAAATTGACACACTGGTTGAAAAGCGATTATCCTTCGAGAACAAAGCGAAACTCCCTCAACTGGAGAATGAAAACATCTCCTCCGAGACATTGTTTGCTTTTCTTTTTCCAATTGAGAGAGTTTGTTTTCTTTCGCTTTGAAACCAGTGTGTCAATTTCAATATTGTTACAAAATTCGCCTCTGTTGTTGCAGATCCTTCATTTAGTTTTCATCAGTTATTAAATTGTTCGGTATCGAGGTTTAACTCCAGAACGAGTGACGAATGCCAGTAAGACATGGAAAACAACTGAATTTAAAATTTAAAGAATAAACTTGTAAAATATTTGAAAAATATTCGAACTGTGTACCCCAGACATTGTGTAATTGTTTTAGTAGTTGTTTCTAGTAAGAGAGTTAAACTTCAAAATTAAATTACACGTTTAAAACATGCTAAAGTTAAACATTTCTTTGACGTAGCTTATGTTAAACTTTGCTAGATACTAGCTATATATTACTGAACGATACACTATAAAATCAAACATTAAACCAAATATTTTCATCATGATAATAGGAGAGAATTTCGTAAAGCAAGAGATTGCGGTTTCAAACATGACAATGTGATTTGTCACTGTGCAGAATAGATTTCACACCTTCAACCCAGCCAAGCAAATCACAACAAACAACATTAAAAAGGTTTGCTGTCTTTGTTTGATTGAGTTCGCTGAGAGTATGAAAGCTATTCTTTCAAACATCAAATCGCATTGTCATCTTTGAAGCCGCAATCTTTTGTTTGAATTCCCCACTGTTCATCACGACATACTTTGCATTGCAGTAATAACTGATGCAAGACCAACTACTGCACAAAAAGATTTTGCACAAGGAGACATTAACATATACTTCACTGATAAAGACAATGACGCAACTCGTAAACAGACAGACGTGAATCCCGTTACAGGAAATGTAATAGACTTACTGCTAAAAGCAAAAGAAGACAAACAAATAAACAGTAGACATGGGTTGTATAAAAACCCTAAAACTGTTCAATTCCACTTCAAAACGGAATCCTCTTCATCACTGCGAACAGGGGCATCTCCTCTTCTTGTTCAAAATTCGGTGCGAAACAAGATAGCCTTGCGGCATAAGAAAGCATCGAGACGAAAAAGAAGCTTTCAGCAGCAACGAGCCAACTATCAAGATGCAAATGCTGCGTACATTTGGCCTCACAGCTACCAAGTCAATACGGCATTGTGGTTTAAAAAATACAAAGAAATGTATGACAAATTATTGAAACGAAATAGTCAACAGGCTTCTTATGATAGTCAACAACAAAACTACAACGGTGAGAGAAGAACAGTATCGAAAAATGACGCATTGCCATTGGATTATTATTATAATCACATATACCCATTGTATCATTTACACTCAACGGATGCTAGTCCGAGGTATTATTATCCGAACAAGAATTTTGTGACTGAAAACTTGGGAAGTTTAAAACAAACTTTGCCACATAAAGTCGTAAATTACAAAACGTTCTACCAGTCAGTTCCTGGTAACAACAAGGTACATGCAAAACAGTCTGGTTATAATGGAGCGGGGTCAATCACTCAAGAATCAACAAATTATCAAAACTTTGAAAGACCTTCTCCAGACACTTCTAACTTTGCAGCGTTTCCAAACATGAACACTTATCGTAGTTTTGCAAGTAATGCTGGCGTGTCTTCCAGAACGCCACAGTACCCTAATAAAAATAACCAGAGAAGCTTGCTTTTTAAAGTAACTCAGCCTAAACAAGTGTCACCAAATACCTACCGACAGGATACGAGATTCAAAACTGCAACACTACAAACTAGAGGTCATCTTCCAGCCCCAGGAACTGTGCCAGACTATCCACTCGAGCGTATTGGGTTGAAGGACGATGCCTCATTTATGGACGCTTCTTCATACCTTGACCGCAGTGGATGGACATTAAATGCAGTTGAGGCGTTAATACCAAAAACAGAGGCAAGGGATACCATTCCAAGGGATCCAAAATTATTGCAAACAAGACACGCAACTGTAAAACCAAATGTGCTGCAAACAGGTAAGCAGATTATACAAATACAAAGCCCGTTAGACCTAAAAACTCAAACTGAAAAAAAGCTGGAAAGACAAAGTATCAAAACTGTATTACAATCGAGTGACGAGAATATTTTGCAGAAGCAAGAACAAGGCAAACCAGCTCTGAACAGCAACTACAATGCGGGAAAACAAGACCAAAATAATACAGAATTTATTGGAAAACACCTTTTAGAGCAAAGTCATCTTGCATTGGTTTCAAATATCAAGAATGCCACAGAAAAGCAAGACCAAAAAGACAATGATTCCGAAACGAATAAAACTACTTCCGCAGTTGGAAAGAACGAAAATGAAAACGCCGGAAACATTACTGAAATTACAAAACAGATTCAAAACGGAATTACTACAACACAGAGCAAGGTAGTAAAAAATAACAAAACGGAAATTTCGAACGGAACACAAAAGAACAACGAGCGATCCATCATTCCTAGAGCAGAACAAAAGGATCATCGATTCGAAAATAATGATATATCGCTCAGTTTCTATAAAGAAATGAGAAAGCCATTGCAAAATGATGACAAAAAGCCTGTTGGAAAAAAGAGAGATACTGTTTACGGAGCTGTTATTCCAAACTCTGAAGTAGACTCGGACGATATCACTGCAGAAAACCTTGCAACTATATTCAACGAGTTAGACGGAGAAATAGAACAACTCTCCCACAAAGAAGTTGCAAAGAAATATTTAGTAGAAAGACCAAATCATGATTTGACTCGGTCACAAGATGAAATTCAAATGAGTGTTTACAAGACTGAGAAAAACGAAAATGATAAAGAAGTACATTTTGTCAAAGCCCAGAATGAAAACGATAATGGCGTGAACTTCCAAGAAAAACAAGAGCTGGAACCAGCCAGAAATAAAAATGTGGTAGCCATGGCAAAAGACGCTATGATTGAATCAAAATTTAACCTTAAAAAGCTACAATTTGGTCTGAAAAATGGAAACACTTTTGACTAACCCACAATTTAACTAACACAGTATAAGGGCGTGGCACAGAATAGGAACATGAACATAACTAAAAAGATAATTTAGCCAATTTAAGCTGTGAAAAAATGAATAACGCCTGTGCCTCTGCCTGGTTTCACAAAATTGAAATAACAATCGGCAATCAATCGGCGATTGGGAATTGTTCGACAACTCTTGCAGCCATGTAAAAATGAGATAGACCAGCTGCCAGCTACATCGACGATCTCAGAATGGACACACATCTCGAGGAGGTGGCGGGGCTAACAGCATTACTGCAAGACAGGGTGTACTGGATGGAGCGCGCAAGATTGGTTCATAAGATGAGATAAGATGAGATGAGATAAAACTGTTTCCCACGATGATTGTCACCAAATTGGTAACAACCCACGAATGTAACTATTGTTTTGACCATTTACAACAATCAGCAACTATCCAGCAACCAACAAGGGAGACATTTTGTGAAATGGATTCTGTTACAAATACGATAATGCGATTTGCAAGAATACAGTAAGTAAGGCCCCGCATTTAAGAAACTGATTTTTCAGATTGAGCCCTATTGTTTGCAAATATTTTCTATTGTTTTCCTATTGTTCTTCAGAAAAACGTTGCCTAAACGTTTCTTGGAAGTGGTTTCTTAAATGCGGGGCCTTACTGTATTTCACACTTATAAAGCTTAATCAAATCAAACTAAAAAAAACTTTTCAATTTCATTTATCGTGATTGACTTGACTGTGTTGAAGGTGGGAAATCTTTTCTTTGCAGTGGCAGATAGCATTTTTATTTAAAAAACAGAATCCTATGTTTAAAACTGCTGCTGTAAAAGTTATAAGAGCTGACAAGCAAGTACGAACTGTTATGCACCTATCATTTGGTGTCTGCACCTGGGGGAGGAGCAGACGAAATGGGAACTGACATTTCTATTACTTCAATGGTCAATATCCCCACCCTTAGATAACATTCACGATTTCCCAACGCCGGGGGCGCTTCAAACTGTCAATAACCCGTCCATGGGGCAGAAATATCCCGTACAAATAGTAGGTGCATTACAACCATGTGAAACCAAGTTTTGCAGCAAATGTAGAAAGCAAACAATGCTCAAGTATAAAAACAATAAACAAAAAAGGTATTTCAAAGTGAATTGTAAATATGGTTGATGTTGTATTATTAACAAATGATACTTTGCAGTTGTTGTAAACAAATTGCATCAGAATTTTATTATTATTATTATTATTATTATATTGTGTCTTTCTTAGTACCTTGAATCAGGGTATTTTTGTAGGAAAAAAATAAAAAATAAAAGAAGGAAAAAATAAATACTCTGATCCAGGGTACATTCTTAGCTGCAACCTTCGAACAAAAAAAACTACCAATGAACAAACCAAAGGTAGGCCTAATTGACTTTGAAAGTAGACAATAATTGAGTAAACACTATAAAATTGAAGTTGAAATTGAAGTTTGTGATCTGTTTTTCTATCTGGTTTTTGAGGAATGCTTCATTCACGTCAGCAAGTTGAATGTCAAACTGAAAACTGGAATTAACAAATGTAAAGCTGTACAATTTCCTATTAAACGAAATATAACTTGTTTCTGCTTTTAAACATGACATGTATTCGTTTTCACATTATTTTATGCCGCATAAAAATATTTAAAATGTACCGGGCGACTAAAAAAAATCTGTTTGAACCGGGCTGTAGCTCTAAATTCGTGTAGCTACTAACCTCAAATTTTGCTCAAAACGACGTCTGAAGGGTAAACTTAGAGTTTGGGATATTATCTAGTCATCTGCGATCACTTTAACCGGTCCGAAACGTGAAATTTTATAAAAATTATTTTATTTAAATTATAATTTCAATTCCAATCATCCTTTTGACCTTAAAACAACCTGGTTGCTCTAATTCTGAATTGGGAGTTTGATCAGTGAATGTTCTCAAATTTTAAACTTCTAAGTCACAACTAAAGCAAGAAGGTTGTTTTAATGTCAAAACATGGACAGGAAAAAAACTGTATTTCTTTGAATTCATTTGAAAGCTCACGGATTATGGCAACTTTAATTTCAAGTACTGGATTCTGATACTTTCTGATAACTCTAAGCTTGTTCTTTGGACGTCGCTCTGAGCAAAATTTGAGATTTTTAGCCTCACGGATTTCAAATTACAGCACTGCAAATGGAATAAAAAAACCCCCGGCAGCAACTTCAAAAGTTTTAGCAAATAGCACAAAATTGCGTACTTCTGGGAGGTAATAATGTTAATCGTTTGAAAACTGAGAGTGAAAATCGTTCCTACAACAAAAGCTATATATCTTGTTTATTATCATGATCCTTGTTCACAAAGTAAATAATGCTGAAAAAATTTCATATAACATGTCCTGTTCGATATCAGTTAAACCATAATTATTTTTAAATTCAAAGAAAATTCACGTATAGGGCTAGTAAGACTGATAATCGTGAACAAACACTGCTTACAACAGGCAGTTTTGACATCGAAGTATTCATATGTATTACTTCTGATTGTCTAACAGTTTTAAAATTGACTCACGATCCCTCAAAGCTTTCCACGCAACATCTTTTTCTTTTTTCGTTAAATTTCGTTTCTTTTGCTTCGCTGCGGTGACTTTTCTAAACGAGTCCATGACCTCGGCATCTACCACCTTTGCTCGTTGCTTCAGCTCTTGTTTTTGCATTTCTTTCTGAGCTTTATCAAGGAGGTTTTCAGCAGCTCTTTTGTTTTTTTGCATCAACGTACGAAGTTCGTTTTGATGTCGTCTTAGTTCCATTAAAACCTGAAGAAAAAAAAAAAATACGGTTATAAACAAAATTGATGAAGCAGTTCAATGCTTCCAATACAGTTGAAACCCGACTATCTGGAACTCTCGAGGAGAATGAAAATTTGACTCGGTAAGCGAGATCCTAACATCTTGTAGAATTAATGAGGAAACAAGTTTTCGTTGCCAGCTCGGTAAGCGAGATCTTAATATCGTGAGGAATTAATGAGGAAACATGTTTTCGTTGCCAGCTCGGTAAGCGAGATCTTGCCTATACTCCTCAAAAACTTCAAAATAGAGCAGCTAAGGTTGTGGCCTAAAAACCATTTGACTATCCTTCCGTTAAGTTGCTTAGGAACTACGGTATATAAAGAAACTTTTGCTATGACCAACAGATCAGTGAAAGGCCTTGCACATGCATTTGCATCTAGCGGAATTATTTATAAAATTTCACAGGTCAGAGAATTGAGAAATACTAAAACAGACCTCCGTGCTCCTTTCATGAAAAATTGCAATGGCCAAAAATTGTTTTCATAACGTGGAGCTAGCCTCGCGAATAAGCTTAATGACGAATTAAAAGATGCTTCCTCTTTAACTGCCTTTAAAAATCTGACCAAAAAACAGCTAGATGCATCTTTCTTGATTTGGCATATATTAATTTGACTTTTAATTTAATTTTCTGTTATTAGTATCTATATGTAATTAGGGATATTTATCAATCGTAGTAGTAACATTTTAGTAGCAACTTTTTAACAGTTGTAAAGCAAGATTAAATTGAATTGTTGCCTTGTATAAATATAATAACATGAAATAAAAATAAAAATGAAAACAGATTTAACGTCACTCCCTTTAACAGAGACTCATAATACTGTCGTCTGTACGATGCACGCCGACTTTTGTAGCGTGCGTGAAAACAAGACAAGTAATTCCTGAAAAAGAAGAATTTGAGGCCGAAATTTTTAATCCAGGTTTCGTATATGTTTGATTATGAGTCTCAATTGATCAGGGTGACGTCAGAGTGACGTCAAATCTGTCAAAAACCACAGAAAAACAAGGGATTTATAATAAGTATGTACTCAACCATTCACAATTCCCGTTTTGAGTAAGGAGAGTATAATTACCTCGTCATCAAAATCAACATCCTCTTCATCACTATGAGCCTCGATTAGACCAAGATTTACCAGCTCCTCTTTGATTGCATTTTCCAACGCCTTAGCGTGTGGAATCGTAAAATTCCTCGTTGGCGTGCTAGAGCTATTGCCATCACTTCCTCCGGGTGGTTTCAATGTTTCACAGATCTCACTATCGTCCATCGGAGCCAGTATATTTTCGTCAACAAGAGCAGAAACTAACCTCTGAGTCAAAGTTCCAAATGGACACGTTTCTTCTTCAGTATTAACAGTATTTAAATCTACATTTTTCGAAAATTTATCAAATTCAGTGTTTTCGTAATTCGAGCTCAGAGCAGATACACCTCTTCGTTTTTCTGATTTCGTGCCTTCCCGGTGCTCTTCGTTCAAGTCTTCTTGAGCCCAGACATGAGTATAATGTTTTCCAAGGGATGGTACCTTAAAAAATTCTCCATCATCAGTAGGTGTGTTGATTACATCCTCTAAAATCTTCAAATCACCAAGACTTATATCTGCACAATATGGCTCTACAGCGGTCCAAAACTTATTTGGAGCATCCGTCGCTGGCTTAGGTTTGGAAACATACACATCCGGATCAGGCTCAGTTTTGGAAACTTTATTCGAAACCTTACCTTTCACCTTTCCCAATTTCGTTTCCTCAGCTTTCTGTTTCTTCGGAGGTTTAGGGCTCTCTTCGAAATTTGTTTTCCCGGATCTTTTGCCTGTGATTGTTGTTATCAGTTCAAACTCAAAGGGGTTTTTCCTGTCTTTTTTATCTACCCATTCACCAAGGATTTTCAACTCCGATTCCAATTGTCTTTGCCGAATATTTGCAGCTCCCAAGAGACTTTCTAAATCAGTGTATATGTCATCAAGTTCATTTGCCTGAATGGCTGCGTTTGTTGTTGGTCGAGAAAGTATTGTTGTATATTTTAAACATCTTTTTGTGTGATCTAAATGCTTAAAATCGTTAAACTGCAGTGGCAACTCTGACATCTTCAGTTATTCTAAATGAAGTCAACATGAAATGAAAGAAATAATCTAATTTGATGCTTTGTTAAAATTAATAACAGTCTTTTAATATAGATTCATTCAATATGTTAAAACTCTTATTGGTTTTTTTCACATAGACATTTTGCTACATAATACATAATACAATTATTGCATTATCCCACAAGCAGTCACATACATGTTGCAATAATAATATAAACAGTCAACACTTTTTGCATACAACAAACAAACAAAATTTAATGTTTTCTTCATTAAGTGTCCCTTAAAATCACACATCTCCTCTTGGTAAACATCTAAGCTAAACCTGTCCTGTTAACTTGTTAATTTGTAGATATTTTGATAAAAATGAGAAATAATGTGTGTCATCAACCCAAAAAGTCCTAAATATGATTTACCCATTATGCACAAAATGTAGCATGTAGCAATTTTTAGTTAAACTATATTCAGAGGAAGGATAAAATTTTGCCTAATGCGAAAATGTTGAATTGCGAAAAATACTAAATTGAGCAAGCTGTGTGACTTCGCTTGTGCTAATGAAATAAGATAAAATAAAAGTAAAAAAATATGAATTCAGACTTGTGGTAGGCACAAAAAACTATTGATGATTAAACCTAGTATTTGGCAAAAAATATACTTGGTGCCCTGGAAAAAAACCCGAAACAGATTTTATCAAGGCTGGAAATAATAGTTTTACTCAAATCTGTCCAAAATAGTTTTTAAGTAATCATTGATAGTCAACTTGAAAATGAATACCTTGTTTGTTGATATCAGTGCATTGAAAGTTGGAATATTAATTTTGAATATTCAAATTTCCATCCAACCCCTACCTAAACCAGAGCTTTTGATTTTGGCCTAAGCTTATAAAGTGCTGAGTTTTGCAAATTTCTGAATCACAGCATTATTCCAAACAAGAGACCTTGTTCTTAGAAAGATATTCAAATAATAACTCAAAAACAGAAATTGAATTTCAGTCGTCCATGGCTTACTGTATATCTTATTATATTTTTGTGTTGGGAAATTCTCATAAAAATGGCCTGAAAAGAGAAATCATTCTTTGGTGGTTCAATTAATTATCAGGCTGCAACTTTCAGATTTTAGATTTCCATTCAAAAGTATTTCCAAGTGCAAAGCATCTTGTTTGTCGAAAGCCATGATTCAGAACACAGCTTAGACCAAAATCCAGGCTCTGGTTTGGGGGTGAAGGCAAATTTGAGCTTTCAAATTTAATATTTTGACTCTCCAAGCACCGATATCATCAAAAAACACAAGGCATTATTTTCAAGTTAGCTATTGAGGAATATTTAAAAATTATATTGGATACAGTATGTTCGAGAAAAAGTGTTATCACTAGGGTGGATCAAACCCGTCACATAATTTGAGACTAAAAATGTAACAATGCAGCTAAATTAGTCTACCAACTAACAACAGTAAAGCTAAAGGATAGATAAAGATAAGCAGGCTGCCAGATTGCACCTTCCATCTTCATTACAAACAAAATTTTATAAAAATCATAAAATGGAAAGATAAAGATTCTAACAAGGCAACTTTTTTCCATTTTCATTTGTTTATTTCATTCTAAAATTATATCTTGTTTCCATCCAAGTTTTCTAAATTTTATATGATGCTAAATCAAGCAACTTTTAAACATAAAAATATGAACAACATGGGGAATAAAAAGTGGCTTCAAATTTCTGTGCACTTCATATCTATTATTATGTGGGGCTGGCTTTCAAATTTTTGAGAGTTGTAAAATTCCAAAACACCTAGGAAATGAGCCAATGTTAAAGGGTGTTTCAATTCAGGGCGACGTTCCATTCAGGGCGACGTTGCTAACAAAAGAAAAGATCCATTGTTTCAGTCTTTCTGTCTTGGCACTTTTCGCTCTAATCATGACAAACAATATCGTTAAAAGGATGTGCTAAATGTTGATCTAAATATACGAGAATGCGAGTGTTGGACAAAAACAAACTAATTCTTACCATTTTCACCCAGTTTGATTGCCCGCGTTGGATTGTTTTTATACTTAACTTGTTTTGTTGCTTTGCTTTGTATTGTATTGTCATAATTTTTCCTTTCCTGGACCACCGACTTGTTACACGAGTTCTTGTTTCCCTGTGTTTGCTTATTTAACCTCACTTCCATGTCTCAGCGCAAGGAAACCAGAAACCAAATCTACTTTTAAATACATATTTATCAGTGATATTTATTGCTATTGGTGTATTAAATTATTATTTTTGTATTGCTGAAAATTATAATTTTCTGTGATTTTTCTGCTGCGAAGCAAACAAGCGTCTTCGCAGGTACTACGGAAATTCACGGAAATTTAACATAATTTACAGGAATACAAAAATTATAATTTATAAAAATGTAATTTAATTAATCAACTGAGAACTTTTTTGAACGCGTGTTTTGACCTAATAATCCAATCATCTTAATTTTCGTGTACCAGTTATCTCAAAAAATTTTTTACAAGTTAATCGAATCCGATGAACTATCAACACCAGATAATCATTTCATTTCTGAAAAATGATCATTGAAAGTTCAGGCGAAGCGTGAACTATGGTTAACCGACATTAATTTTCATCTCGCAAACGTGTTTTAGTTCCGCACACACAAAGAGTTACCCACATTCTTGGATACCAGTTGTTTATGAAGCGAATGATGAAACATTTCAGTTTACATAAGTCTTATGCCAATAATCACTGTGTAATGTGTTCGAATAGTTTTGGCGTAAGTCTAACCATAAAAAAAAACATGTATTATGAGCAATAATGCATTAGTGCATTTTAATCTTGGTATTACAGTCCGACGCCGTAAAAAGATATATTTGGTCAGAATGTATGATTATGATCGTTGAGGGTATCAGTAACATCGAGTGTACAAGAATGTAAATTAAATCTTTGATTTCCCAATACAAACATCTCTTTCTTAATCCGAGAAATTCTTTTTTAATCCGAGAAAAGGAGCTGAGCAAACTGAGAAACTAACGAAGGAACGAGAAATTCACTTCTCCCCAGCCCCCTTCGTTTCCACTCCTTTTCTCATTCCTTCGTTGGTACGTATGCATTTATGTATTTGCTGACTACAAAAGATCAATTTCGAAAATTTTAAATTTATACATCGTTTCAATTGTAAAGAAAATGTTTGGCAGGAAGTGCACAATCGCGACACTTTTCCCCACGATCAGCTCAGAAAATTCTTCAGTGCTACAGCTAAGTTTTTGATCGTGGTTAACAAGGATTCGGTGATGTGGATGGATAAAGGTCCAAGCTACCTTTATGGTCCACTGGCACTCCCAGAATTTGCATCATCCGACTATCCTTCCCTAAAACCACGAGGTAGCAAAACAGCTTGCTCATGGAAATTCCACTTTCCAGTAAGCTTTTCCAACTTCCACCTCTGTCGCACCAACTGTCACATTTCACAAAGCCCCACAAAATGGTGTGTAGGTAGAATAGTTAAAACTTGTGTTGGTGTTGTAATTGAATTTGTCCTGTCACCTTTTGTTTTTATGGATAAAAATTTTGGTTTCTAATAAATTTTTGTTCGGAATTGTTCTGTGCATCTGTTTTCATGCAGGCCAATCAGCAGTCATTGCTTTTTTAAATAAATTCTACATGGCCCATTTCATTATATTGAAACTGTTCAAATCAAAATGGAGATTAAGTTGAACCTTGAACATCGATATCGATATCTTTCATGAATTTAGCACAGATCAAAAAATAAAAATTATCATTGAAAGGTCAAAATTTTGACAAGGGCTGAACCGGACGACTTGATTGAATAAAAACTCCAAGGTAAATTTAAAATAAAAGATAATGTGAAAGTTTAAATGAAATACCACGTTTCATGCTTTTTTGTCAAAAAGTCACATTAATTTATTTGTGTGGTCAAAATTGGCCAGACATCGTGTACTTTTTGATTTTTTCTTAACTTTATCATTTTTTTAGAGGCTGTTTTTTTGTGCGCGGCTCTCCTTTAGTGTATTTCCTTGCGAAGCACAAAATATTTTTAAAATATATTGAAAATATGGCATGTTGAGAATGTTAAAAAGAATAAAGTATCAAAGAGTAACTTAATATAAAATATTGTGTCAAGATAATCTCAATTAAAATAATTCCAAAAACAGTAATATATAAATAGTTGATTTTCTATTACAACACGCAAAACAATCTATAACTCTGCACATTTTTTATAAGAACAGCTAGCTGCGGTTTCAGCCTGGATTTTTACCTATTTTTTGACTAATTTTTACAAACTGCTACCCCTACCCTTCTCAGAAACATCTTCAAAGTGTGTCTCGACCAAATCGACCCAAATCTCAGCCTGGCGTTTCGTCATAAGGGGTGTTCTTATAAAAACGTGTAATATTAAATAGAAGGGCTAATAAAATAATTTCAAGATTTACAACACTAGGCCTAATTACTACAAAACAAAAACTACTTTGACAAAAACCAACAAACTTCTTTTTATCAACAATGCTATAAAATTCTGGATTAGAAAAGTGTGGACAGAACGCAAGTCCACATATGGTTTATCATGAACGTGGTCAAGGCTAAAGCACATGCAAATTCAAGCATCTAAAATTTCGAATTTTAATACAACGAGAGTCCTAATTGTTTTATCGCTTATATTCCTAGCACAGTTCTTTTCCCGAAGGTTATACGACTATTTTCAAAAAATATCTATTTCCTTTATTGGAATAGAATTTTCATTTTGCTTTCCCCCAGCCACACTGCTGACTAGACAAAAAGAAGGGATTGAAGGGATTGGAGCAGAAGTCTTGAGAGAACATCAAGCAAATAGCGGGCCAGTCCATTTTACTGATTCTCAGATGAAAGTATTTCAGCAATGTTCAAATTCGTGTTTTCTCGTAAACAAACTAGAAGCATGCAAACTTCTTGTCAAAAATTATCAGATTTTAAATTAAATAAACGATAATTAAAGTTATTTAACACACAAACACACATTAATTTTTGTCTCTATGCATGTTTCCTACAGCACAGCATGTCGAGCGCTCAGTGTATGTCACAGTTGTTAATGGTTTGTGCCAGGAAATTAGATGGAAACAATTCAAGACGTTGTCCAATAAACCTATAACTATGCAGACGAAAAAATGAAGCAAAAAACCTGATATTATTCTTCAAATCTCAAAATCAACGATTCCTGCCGCTCTAATTATTGGTGAACATTATCGTTCTTCAAAAAGAAATATTTTTCTTTCTTTAAGTTTTCCAAATTACGCATTTTCGTAACTAACAACGCCAACAATAATCTAAACACACACGAATCTTCCTAAACTCACTACATAAGTTCCCTGTACTTTCGCTCCTTGTTGTTGTTGTTTTCGCTTTAGTCAGTGTAGCGAAGGAATATCAGGCGGAAGAGCGAACTAACGACTTTTGTAGTGAGTCTAGAGTCTTCCCTTAGCCATTTAATACATCTTTTATGACGATTTTCCCTGTTATTTGTTGTTTAGAACCTTCATTTCACTTTTCAAGACAATTGTAAAAAATATATCTAAGAGCTTCAGCCAAATTAAACATACTTTCTGCAAATGTTACTAATGTCACTTAATGCCTATGACTCACATTGTGCCGAGTAGTGCCAAGCTAAACGAAGAACACTTTGACAGGCCGCTCGGGCAATTAGTTCGATTCCCAAAGGTACACCACTCATACCTGTCACAACAGAAGGTCTTTGTCAATATTCTTCAGGGAAGACGTACTCCCAATGGTTCAAGTTCCTTTCATTTTCCATTTTTGAAATTAACAAAGAATTTGAACTGAGCTTCAAATTTAATGTTCCAAGATTTTGTCACAAAAGTAGTTTATTCGTCTTCGTGCACATTTCTTTCAAAAAATGTGAATCTCTTGTATCGATGATTTCTCTGTGTATATAACTTTACTGTTATATGTGCTATTCCATGTTTCCTCTAGCACCTGACGCTGGATTGTATTTTGGTATCTTGATTTATATTTTTGTGCATTTTCATCATTACACCACTTGAAAACATAGAGATAATAGACATAGAGCCATAATTATACTTTCCCAATACTTTTCTCTCTCGAAGCCTCAGTGAAATGATGAAGGATTTCGCATATTTCTAAACCATCGTAACTCTTTCAACAACAAGAAGCTCTTCGACATTAAGTTCAATATTACTGACAGCATACGAATTCACGAGATTTCCAGAGAATAACGTCCTTCTTATGTGCCTATCAAAAAAATTCGCAATCCTTCTATCAATTAACAGTTCTCCAGTTGATGATTTTGATGAGCAGGGTTTCTCTTTCTCGTCGTCTAAAGTACATGAATAACTCAAAGTGTCTTTCATTGTTAAGTCTATTCCAGAATCGTAAGTAATCCAAGAACCTTTTTTATCAGGCAGCTTAGAATCAAGAGATGATTCTCCGTCAGATATGAGTTCTCCTTGCTCTGTGTTATTATTTCTTTCAGGCATAAACCAAGGGATGAGGAACATCAAACACACTGCAACAAGATTTACTGCACCAATCGTAAAAAATGATGAGTCGTATGAAGCAGTTATCGAGTAGAGAAAACCTGAAAGAAAACGAAAGCAATAAGTCATGTTTCAAGGGAAAAACACTTCAAGTTTTCCTGGGGTGGCTTGGGGTGACTTTTTCTCAATTGATCTTTGGTCCTTTTTTGTCCCAAACTTTTCAAATGTAACTTTGCTAAACCTCTGGCCCCAAAACCGGGTGTTTTCATAATAACCTAAAGCTACAACTTTATTAAACAAATGATAAAAATTGCTTCAAAAATGGATGCTTTTCTTCAAACATTGCAGCTTTTTATCAAAGTTTGAGTACATACATGGGACGTGCAATATGTAAATACATGGCACGCACAATGAATACATACATGGCATGGCATGTACATTCACGTATAAAATTTGTGTCAACCGTATTATATTGACTGCTCATAGTCAAAGCTACTTTTCTGAGATGTAAAAACAGTTGTTTAGTAACTTGAGAAAATCATGGGCATTAAGCCTAGCGCACACTGCAGAATTTTATCGCGACACATGAGATTTTTGTCGTTGGAAAAATTCTTTCGTTGTCACACACAGCACGATTTTCTCGTCAATCATTCAGGAAATCTCCAAAAATCTACTTCTGCCGCCATTTTGTTTAGTTTTCCCTCTGCAACATGTGACTTTTGCTGTTTCCAGATTGGTTCTTGTGATGATATCTGAAAGATTGTTTTCGTCGAGCACCGCACATAGCACGACTTTTGAGTTTGTCATCAGCGAAGAAAAAATATATATCAAGTCTGTTTGATATGAAAAATTGCCACTGACGATAACAATTTTCGTTTTTAGTTGCCGCACATAGCATGATGTTTTATGTCAAAGACAAAAATCGCATGTATCGCCTATAAAAATCTAAAAATCTTCGGTGTGCGCTAGTCTTTAGGAGACCTTAATTTAAGCCAAAAATATTCACAAGGTATCAACATTTAAGTTGAAGCTTCTTACTTCAACTTCAAGCGAAATATTATCATCAAAATTAAATCTCCTCCACAGCTACATTGTAAATGTGGGGACATTTTTTATCCTCTCAGTAGATGAAAATTTCCTTAAAAATAAAAGTGCACAAACCTGCAAAAGGAGGACCAAGCATCATAAAGAGAGACGAAAGCATATACATGGCTCCAATAGCACTGTGAAGATTTTCCCTTCCAACGATGTCACCAACGAGAATTGCAAGTAGGCCACCGAAGCATCCATCAAAAAAACCATAAATAATGCAATAGGCAAGTAAAGTTTCAAAAGTGGTGCCCAATGGGCAGATTGTGTGGTTGATGGATATCACGAGAAGTGAAAATTGCATAATGTACAAACGATTCGCCCAGTTGTAGTCAGCGATTTTACCAAAGAACACTTTTCCAATGCAGTTAGCAGCAGAAATGCAGCCAAGTAGAGATGAAGCTTTTGATATTGAAATTGAAAAATCTGTTGCTCTTTTCACCTACGAATAGGAAAAAATTAGTTTTCAATTTTTTATGAAATTGATACAAAGATAAAAAAAGAGGCGGCTTCGTAAAATGAAAAAATTATATTAAGCCCTGCCCACACTGCTAGAAACTAACCCAGGTTAAACTCGGGCCCACCCCAGATCTAGCTAACCCAGATTAGTTAGGAGGTGGGTTAGTTTAACCTAAGTTAAACCCAGTTTAAACTAAGTTAAGTCCACAAGTAAAAAATCTAACCTCAGTGTTAGCCTGGGGCGAACCAGAGTTTAATCTGGGTTAGATTTAAGCAGTGTGGACAGAGCAGCCACGATGCAAGCAAATATAATCTATAGAGCAAGTTGCGGCTTTAAAATGGATGGTCTTTCTTTGCACAGTTGAAGCCACTAATTGCTAATCATCGTAACAAAATACGATGAGCTGTGTTTTTTAAATCTAAGAATTTATTTTAAAAATTACTTAAAATTTAAATCAAATATTCAGTGGTTACGCTGGTACCCTCAATCAGTTTTAAGTTAGAAAAGCCTAGAGAAACCGCCGGTTGTTTTGCTCAAAACATTGTGCGATAATCTCAAAACAGGTCTCACTAAATGTCTTATGTAAAGGTATCTGAGAGAATGGTCTTTAAGAGAATGTTCTTTAAGAGAATGGTCTTTACCACAATAGTATTCAAGACAATAGGCTTCAGATAGTGAACCGAACTCAAAAACAAACTCGTCATCAACATTTTAAACAAGAAGAAAAACACAACACAAAGCAAGAACAACATTTTCTATTGTCTGCATTAAGCCGTTGCGCATGAAGGCATTAAGCATCTGCGGGTACCCATCTGCCATCAATGCAGTTCAAACGAATGCAATGAATTCCTATTGGAAAACTTGAATAATAACTCAGGGTTCTATTTGAATATCGACTTCAGAAAACAAATAAACTCAAAACACAACTCATCAACAACGTTTTAAATTCCCATTGGAAAATTTGAATAATAACTCACAGGCACTTAAAGGCACTTAAATAACAATTTTACGAGAGAATATTATCCTCACAATAAAATCACAGGGACCCAAGGAATTCCATCCTCTTTCCCCGTGATTCTATTCCCCCATCTACGCTACGATCCCTTCCACTACCACTTAGCTCACCTGTGCGAGTGGAATCGTATGTATGTATCATGTATCACAGATGTATGTATAGATTATTATTCACGGAAAAAGTATTTGTTATTTGTATTCATTATTTGTTATTGTGTTCCCGTGAATGTTGTTAAAAATTATTCATATATTTATAATATGTGTACGCCCTTAATAACGTCGGTTGGCGAAATTTGAATTTGTTCAATGACTAACGGTTCCAGAGAGGGGGGGGGGGGTTGCATTTGACTTCATTTTGGTAGGGGTGTGTGGACAGTCAAATGTTTTTCACCCAATCATAGGTAATTTATTTTTTTTAAAAACCCATCCATAGGTAATAAAAATAGGCTAAATTGTAAGCAGTGAGATGGAATTTAAAAAAATTAATCCATTCTCTGGTAAATTTACTAGAAACACACCCATTCTCAGGTGAATTCATTGAAAAAGACACCAATTCTTAGGTAAAAATGTAGGCCTCACATCCCACTACCCAAATTTTTAAGAGTGCCCCCCCCCCCCCACCAGGTAACGGTTATTTGTGCACTAATCTTTCAATGAGGCAACGAACATAAAAGAATTTAACAAACTGAAAATATCAGAATTTCAAATTCAAACTTACCAGATGAACGTATGGAATGTACAGAACTGAGAAGATGAGGCACACACATATCGTCCAAATAAGGAATGCTTTATTTTTAAATACTTTCAAATCAAACATTTTTCTTTTCTTGCTGTCGCAGTTGTCTTTGCATGTAAATTGTTTCGGAGTACTACCATACAACAGACCACTGAGAAGGAGAACAATGCCAGTCGATGACAAAAATAAGAAGGTTTTCGACAGTCCATAGGATCGTAATAGTTTTTCAATGAGTCCAGAAAATATCAAGCCACCAGCACCGGTTCCACTGCAAGAAATGCCAATGGCTAATGCGTAGTTGCGCTCGAAGTATTGTGGAAGCACCATCAAAGCTGAGAAGTAAACAGCACTTGCACCAAATGGAAACACTAGGCCAAAAGTGAAAAACAGCATGACAATCCCTTTTGAAAATGAGGAAAGTACTAGTCCCACAGAATATAAAATTGCTCCACAAACTGCGACTTGCCGACATCCAAAACGGCTACAAAGCGGGCTTGTAATACAGCCAAACAACAAACAAATACTATATGAAATGGATCCAGCCAATGCTATAAAAAAGAAAAGAGATTCACGTTCAAATTCGGAAACATGAGAAAGAGGTTATGTGTAGACGATATTATGCAATTACCTGAAGAAACAAAAATTAATGAAATATGTGACCAAAGCCAAACGTTTCTCTTCCCATGCGCAAAACCCAATCGTTAAATTAGCAACGTTTCAATTGATTAAAAAAAATGACGCTTGATTCAGTTTGGTAGATTTTATTAGGTGCAGGAAAACGCCGTAGGAACGTAGGAACGACGATGTGATATGTAGACGATGCAATTGCTTAAAGAGAAAAACACAATTTCTGCAAGCAGCATTTTACATTGATACACAAAACCCTCCACTACTCCACTCGAGATGTGTACGTTGTAATGTTTAGAGACGAGTGTCATGTGTGCCGCACATAAGGGCGGGTTTTGGGGGCAAATGTGCTCTAAACATGAGTCACATTGTTCAAATCTCGCCGGACAACATGAAACCATAGTTCCGAGTAAGTATCTCGAGGGCTTTATCTATTATCTTTTATCTTTATCTTTATCTTTATCTCATCACTTAACAAAAGCTTATTTGTAAATCTTGCTGCGGCTTCCAGTGAAAAGAGAACCACTTTCTTGGGCAAATAGCACAGTTACAGTATTTGCAATTATCTTGATCTCTACTCGGAAAAAGTGACACCAACTTGAAAGTTCAGGTCAGGTGCGTTTGTGGTGAAGGAAATTCAAAATCCGTGTCAAATTAAGGCCATGTTTACTACTCTTCAGGCAACAAAGGTTTAAATTTTTTTTTTAAATATTGAAATGTCGATGCTGGATAGCGATAGGCTAGAGATTTTATATTTATATCGTTCTTCCATTATTTACAATACGATAGACGATTGTTCTTTTATATCAATGAAAACGAATTAAATGTTTTGGGTTTACAGCGCAAGCCTTTTCATCCGTGAACGGGCCTATCTTGTGATTATTCTTGATTGCGTTTTCAAAAAGTTTCACTCTAAAAACCGTTCTCAGGAAGTTTCGTTTTAGGTGAAAACGGTCGTGATAAAACATAGCCAAAAAAAGGTCTATGCCAACATTGTTGATCTTCGATCGAAAAAACAAAATTTCCAGTCCAGTAACCTTTAAACAAGAATTTATTCAAGATTTTTAATGAAGGCGGTGTTTTTTTAAATAGCGAATGTTTGAGATAATGTCAACTGTATCTCTTATTTCGGTTTCTCTTCAACCAATTTCATAATTTAAAAGCACAAATTTATTATTGTATGGCACAGCTTCGAAAAATGAATGAAATGTTCTTCACATTTTGGGATGTCATTTCGTAATAAAAACATATATGGTTTATTTCGTACATCATCTGTTTCAGATCATTTTTCAATAAAAAACAGTGTCTTTTTCTCGGAAAGGCCAAGTGCTATATGACTATGAGTGACTAATGAGTTAAACGTGACTCCGCGTGACTCAAGGACCTCAAGTATTTAGTGACATGCTTCTGGCCTATGATGTACCGACCAGTTGCCCCAAAAAAAATCCAACATGCTACAAATGCTACAGCATAAACGTTAGAAGTTTGTCCCAAGTCTATTTCTTTCTAATCCGAGAAAAGCAACTGAGAAAATGGAAGGGAGCTGAGGAGAAAGGAGAAAGGAGAAAAAATGAAACGATTCTCCTCATTTTCCTCCTCCTCATTTTCTTTCTTCTGAATTTCTTCCGTTGTTGTTGGCTCAAAAGACATTCTCAGTTTGTATTAAGAAGAAATAGACCTGGGGCAAATCTACGTTTGAAGGACCAATTTACTTTTAGAAACTGTCGTTCTTGTGGTAACATTGACGAATAATGACGTAATTTGGAGTTGAAAAGCCTTTTGAGCTTAAACTTGAATTTTGTAATTCGAATAAACAATGCGTTTTAAACAGAGACGTACGAAGCATTTGAATAGTGGAGGGGCCACTATTCAAAACAAATTTCCTATAGAACGTATATATACAATATATCCTATAAAACGTATATATACAATATATCCTATAAAACGTATATATACAATATATCTTATAAAACGTATATATAAAAATTTCCTATAGAACGTATATATACAATATATCCTATAAAACGTATATATACAATGTATCCTATAAAACGTATATATACAATTTACATA